>CAUYQU010085095.1:0-90979 GCA_963574635.1 Cheracebus regulus
CACTTTTTAGTAATTGCATAAACATTTTACAGATTTAAATGAAATCCTGAGCAATAGAGCAAGATTTTCGTTCTCTCTCCCTCTTTCTCTTTCTTTTTTCTCTTTTATTCTACTTCTTTCTCTCTCTTAAAAAAAAAAAAAAAAAAAAAAAGATTTGCATAAATAGGGGTGAGGCATGTAGTGGGTAAAAAAAAAAAAAAAAAAAATTAGCCGGGTGTGGTGGCAGGTGCCTGTAATCCCAGCTACTGGAGAGGCTGAGGCACAAGAATCACTTCATCCCTGGAGGAGGAGGTTGCAGTGAGCTGAGATCATGCCACTGTACTCCAGCCTGGGTGACAGAGACTCTGTCTCAAAAAAATAAAAATAAAAAGTGGCATATAAAATGTTTTATCATAACTTTAAGTGGAATGTATTTCTAGGCCTATTGTATTCCATATACTTGCTTCAAATTTATTTTCGTCAAAGACTTAGAACAGCAAGCCCAGCCCAGGCAGTTGTAGAAAACGTCCACCATAATTCCTAATTGACCAAGCTGGATCTTGCGGTTAGACCAGCCAGCCAAATCATACTTTGTGTCGGAAAAACTCTGACTCCCCTTTTTAATTCAAATATTTATTAAACAGGTTAAACAGGTGTCTCTGTGTTGGCTTCCTAATTCGAATCCTAAAATAAATAGATGGGTAGGTAAGATAGCTAAGGCTCCCTTCTTAAGAAAGTTCTTTGTCTGTGCTGCTGGAACTCCTCCCATGAGGGCTCCATTCTTCCGTTGTCTCTTTGTTTGGTGGCTTTTATAACCCAGGGCAGGATACCAGGGTGAGGCTGGGATGGCCTTTCTTTTGGGAGGTGTTTAGGAGGCCCTGATGAAGGGAGACTGGCAGACCCAGAGGGTTCCCAGCTGATCAGTTTTAGGAAGCACAGGTTTGGAAGTGGGGCTTTTGGAAATTGATTCCCTGGAAGCCATCCACGTCTGAATACCCTTGGGAAGTTCCCAGGTTCCCTGAGGGTTTTGCATCTGTACCCTGGTGGGAAGACGGTTGAGTAGTGGCCTGGAGGTACCACCTAGGGTTCTGCTCTGTGGACATTCCAGAGCTTGTGGATCTTTGGTACTGAGCCTGCTTCTCCACCCGCTTCCTGGTCACACCTTGAACACATGCTCCATGTCTCTTCTCAGCGAGACAGCAGAGGCTCACACTCTAATGATGCCTCCATGTTGCAGGGGGTAAACTGAGGCCCAGAACAGGAGAGTGACTACACGAAGCAGTCCATGTACCTCACCAAGAAAGCCAGCTGGCATTCCTAGAGGAGATGTCAAAAGGCAAAAAAAGCCTTGAGGTGGGTCAGGAAAGCTGGTCTTCAGAGTTGGGCCTCTGCCCCGCCTCAATGCACGTCACCTGCACTCTCCCAGCCTCAGTGTCTCCACCTGTTAAATGAGGCTGGTGTGGCAGGTGTTGAGCCTGGTGTTCACAGGCTCTGAAGCTGGGCAGACCTATTTTTGAATCCTGGCATTGCCACTTACTCGCTTTGTGACCTTGGGCAAGTTATCGACCTCTCTGTGCCTGTCTCCACCTCAGTCAATGGGGAGAAGAAAGGCATCTCTCTTATGGGGTGGTTGAGAGGATCAAGGAGACAAGTGTTAGTTAGTGTCAGGCCCACATGGCATGCTCAGTAAATATTATTGTTATCCTTGTTTTTTCCCTGTAGGAATTATAGTCAGTGGAGTGAAGGCCTGGTTAAGACTCTCTGGTGGCAGGGTTGTGCTGGCGCATGGCCTTGCCCCTTCGTCCCAACATGACCACATGTGCTAAGTGGCACTTAGTATATGTCACCTGATGAATGATGAGTGCCCATCAAGAGCTCTTATGACAGCCTCTGAGCCCCTGGCATCTGCTGGGCCTCCTGCTGGCATCTTCCTCCAGCCTTCACTCGGGAAGGCAGCGAGCCGCTGGCCTTGTTGCCCTGGGGGAGATGGGCCTGCCCCCACCACCTTTCCTCATGGCCAGTGGCTTTGAGAGCACCTGTGTGCCCTGATGGGACCTATGGCAACCTCAGCGCTCTGGTGGGACACCTGTTGTCGCCCAGCCTTCTCCACTGTTAAGGTTCCCATGTCCTCCCTGTATGGATGGGCCTCAGGCACTCAGCCCGCTCACCTTTCTCTTCTAAAGCTACCACGTCCCCATTTTCTTGAGGGCCTCTCCTAGTAGATGTTTTATGAACAGAGTCCTGCCCCCACCCCTCCATCCCCTCATCTCTTCCCACTAACTTTCCCCCGGAAGTTACTCCCTTGGCCCCCTCCTCCTTTTGCTGAGAGAAGTGAAATGAAAGAAAACAGACAGTGCACTCCAGGTGGGATTTTGCTGCTTCAAGGGATCCCTTTGTCAAGCAAGGAATCCTTTTGTAAAGCAAGTGCTCGCTGTGGATTTCCTTCAGGGACTTTTTGCTTGGACTCTTTCTCCAGCGTGGGGCCCAGGCGAGTTTGCGGGCCTGGGGGTGGGGGAGGCTGCTGGCTTCCTCTCTGTGGCCTGAAAGGGCTCCCAGTGTGGCTTCTAGATCCACTGATTACCTTTCATCCTTCTGCTGTCTTCCTGTCAGGGCTCTGGTCCGCAGGCATCGATCACGCTGGCCTGGAAGGTGACGAAACGTTTGTGTTTCTCCCTGTCTTGTTCCCCATTGCATCTCCATGGAAACAGATGCAGCCTTTGTGTTGCCTTTGCTTTGGGCAAATCGATGTGGAGTGGGGATATTTCTTGACTCTCCAGCCCCTCCCCTCTTTGGGGTCAAAGTGGGAGGAGGGGGCAGTGCAGGCCTGACAGGAAGCCTTGTTGGGGCCTGGGGTGGGAGATCCTGCTGCTGTGTGGCTCCTGTCCCGGCCTGCCCTCATGCCTTGGGCATCACAAGACCATCTGGGTGGAGCGAGTATGTAGTGATTTATAAACGCTCCCAGCCCCCCTTGGCCCTTTCCATTCTCAGAGGCAGCTGCTGGCCACCTGGGGCGGGTCTCTGGGTAGGAGTCAGAGAGCTGGCACCAGCTCCAATTCTTTGGTGGGACCTTGAGGGCAAGGCCTTTAACCTTCCCGGGCCTTGTTTTCTCCTGAGAGGTTGGAGAGGTTTTTGAACTCGTGAGATGAGGCTTCGGTAATAGGACTCCTTTTTCACCTTAAGGAAAACCTGTATCTGGGTAAACTCTGCAAAGTTTTTGTCATATGATTGTTCTATGGCGAATAGCAAATTCTGTGTTTGATTCAAATCAGTGAGGCTGGCAGGAAACGAAACCTTCAGCCTGAGAGCACGTCTTTAGACAGCTCTTGCTTATCGTACCAGCTCCCCGGAGGCTCTCTCCTCCCAGCCCGGGTTGTTCCACCTTCCCAGGCTAATAACAACCTATTAGGGAACCTTCTGTTCTAGGCCAGAGCTCAAGTGTTGGCCTGAGCAGCGGGTGGTGGGGTGGGGGGTGGGGGGTGGCAGCAGCAGCCCTGCCTTGCATCCCCGAGGTCCTCCCAGCATTTCAGCTGTGGCAGGTGGGCGAGAGTGCTCAGGCAGGATGGGGCTCCCTAAGGCCAGGTGCCAACTTTCTGCCTGAGCTGTTGCTCAGTCCCTGCTGGTTTGATAAACTGCATCATCCAACACTCATTGATGAAATTGGCAGACTCCAAACCCTGCCCATTGGTTAAAAAAAGACTTCATTTTACTATCTGAACTCTATGCCTATCTGCTTGTTAAATTTAGCAAAGAATGTGTTTGACTTTAGATTTTTGCCTTATCCACAAGCCTCATTTGAGATGGGAGCTACAGCCCAGTCACCTGAGGAGACCTCTGAGTGTGCACTTGGTCAGTGTCAAGTTATCCAGTCTCCTGCCTGCAGGCTGGGCATTTTGATGTAGTTGCATCTTTCAGGGACCTGTCCTAAGAAATGATCTTTCTAATACCTCTTCACAGTCAGGAAGCTTTTTTTTTTTTGGAATCTAACCTAAATCCCATTTTATTTTGTTCTGTCTTTAAGAAAGATAGCAAATAAAGAGTAAGAGTCCTTAATGCTTTACTTGAAGACCCTTAAATCTCTATTTGGCCTTGGCCAAACACACCCAGGTTTTGAGGGCTCCCTCCTGGCCTTCTCTCCTTCCAGCCGAACAATGCCTGAGTTTCCTGTTGGTAAAACAAGGAGAATAGTAGCTGCCTCATTGGGTAGGTGTGAAAATTAAATTAAATGAAGACTGTGGGGATGCACCTTGCCAAGTGCCTGACATATGGTTCATTTTCAATTACTCTAGTTGACTCTGAATACATTTTATTTCCTGTCTACTTTAATGCCACTCAGAGTTCCTGCTTTTCTTCAGTCTCTCTTGAGTAATACACCTAGGATTAGTGAAATTCCTTCCTCCCTGGCCTGATTCTGGGCCCAGAGAGGCCAGGTTGGGCAGGTACAGGCCACACCCCTCTGCTTCTCTCAAACCATCAGACCAGGAGATTTGGAACCCTTCTCTCTCCCCTGGGAGTCTGGATATGAGAAAGAAAAGCTGTTTCATGCCAAGGCCCTGGATAGCATTATCCCTGTCCCTTTTCTAAATCGAGCTCCAGGAGCTCCCAGTTGGGAGTGCTGACTCCCAGACCCTCCCAAGTGGATGCAACAGGATCCCTAGTACCTCACTGAGAGAGGAATTGCTCCTGTCCCTGTGCACAGTAATCTGGATCTGTGCTTTATCCAAAGGGTGAAGTTATGGAGCCACTGTGACCTCCAAGCCACAGGGAACAGGGACTTCAGAGGTAGCTCCCCCACCCCAAGGTTTAACTCTTTTTCTCTTTGAAGCAGAGATACCCTGTGGACTTGTTTACCCTCTGTGTCTCAGGCTTCTCTCTCTGGCACACAGGACATGCTAATACAAGTATAATACAAATATTTGCTATAATTTCCCTACAGTTTTCAAAATGTGCCTAGGAGAACTGTTGGATTTAAAATTCCCTCCTCTCCCTTTCTTCTGATCAACATAAATACACATATTCCTTGCCTGCTCTATGCTGGGTACCAAGCAAGGTAGTGGGGACAGAGAACTGAATGAGATCCAAAAAATCCCACCTTCCAGGTGGGCACCATCCGTTGGGACCACCAACTGGCACAGTGGCAATCGTGAGAACACATGACCAGTGCTGCCACACTGATGGTGGAGGAGGAGAGAGAGGGTTCAACAGGCCAAAGCCATGTGGGGGTGAGCCAAGAAGTGCACATGAGGAGACTTTCTGGAGAAGGAGATCTATAACCTGAATCCTTGAAATAAAGAGTTGCAGTTGGTCAGGGTGAGGCTTCTGGGGCCAAGGAGTTAGAGCCCAGGGCCAGGGAAATATGTAGGGGTAGGGTGCTGGCCAGTGGCAGCCAGAGGAGGAGTGGCCCAGGGTCAGCCATGCACAGTGTGAATCAACAGGTCCTTGGACGACTGGTCAGTTCAGACGAGGAGGATGATTTCTTTTTTTCCGTGACGGAGTCTTGCACTGTTACCTGGGCTAGAGTGCAATGGTGTGATCTTGGCTCACTGCAATCTCTGCCTCCAGGGTTCAAGCAGTTCTCCTGCCTCAGCCTGCCGAGTAGTTGGGACTACGGGCACACGCCACCACACCTGGCTAATTTTTGTATTTTTAGTAGAGGCAGGGTTTCACCACGTTGGCCAGGCTGGTCTCGAACTCCTGACCTCATGATCTGCCTGCCTTGGCCCCTCAAAGTACTGGGATTACAGGTGTGAGCCACTGCACCCAGCTGAGGATATTTCCTCTCCAAAACCGGATCTCAGGGATGGGGGGCAGAAATGAGGGGTTCCTCAATGTTGACCTCTCCTCCCCAGAATCCCTGGGCTCCGTCCCTGCTATACAGTCCCCACAGCCAGTCCTCTGCTCCTCCCTTCACTCCTCTTTGACTTGCTTGGGGTCTCTGGGATGGGGTTTGGGTGCACCTCAGGAAATCCTGATTGAGTAGAATTGACAAAGACACCTGGGCCTTTGTCTTTAAAAAGCTCCCCAGAGGCCAGCACAGTGGTTCATGCCTGTGATCCCAGCATTTTGGGAGGCTGAGGCAGGAGTGCTTGAACCCGGTAGATGTAGACCAGCCTGGGCAACATAGTGAGACCCAGTTTCTTTCTTTTTTCTTTTTCTTTTTTTTTTTTAAGATAGAGTCCCGTTCTTGTTGCCCAGGCTGGAGTGCAATGGCATGATCTCAATTCACTGCAACTTTCGCCTCCCAGGTTCAAGCGATTCTCCTGCCTCAGCCTCCCAAGTAGCTGGGATTATAGGCATCTGCCACCAAGCCCAGCTAATTTTTTGTATTTTTAGTAGACTTGGGGTTTTACCATATTGTCCAGGCTGGTCTTGAACTCCTGACCTCAGGAGATCCACCCACCTCGGCCTCCCAAAGTGCTGGGATTACAGATGTGAGCCACTGTGCCTGGTGACACCCAGTTTCTACAAATTTTTTTTTTTAAAAGTTAGCAGCTGGGCCTGGTGGTGTGTGCCTGTAGTCGTAACTACTCTGGAGGCTGAGGTGGGAGGACTGATTGCTTTTGAGCCCGGGAGGTTGAGGCTGCGATGAGATGAGCTATGACCACACCCACTGCACTACATACAGCCTGGTGACAGAGCGAGACCCTGTCTCTGAAAAAAGAAAGAAAGAAAAAGGCTTCCTGGAGATTCTGATGCACTCCTCCAGTTGAGAATCACTGTGCCAGGGAGGTCTGTATACATTTAGAATTTTCCTGCCAATGCATTGGTGGAGCGTCCCTGACCGGTCTTTATAGTTTATTTTTACACAGTGGCATTATTACTATTTGTTTTTTTTTTACTCTCCCTTTATTCTTCCAAGTGGTATATTTATTATCTTGGTTTTTTTGTTTTGTTTTTGCTTTACTACCATTTTGTGAGTAGTAAATATTAGTAGATAGTGAAAAAGTTGTCCAAGGTCACAGAGAAACCAACGTCTGCCTTCCAGAATCTATGATCTCTTCAGCCTGCTCCAAATGTCTTGCCTGGCAGAGGACCGAAGTGTCCGGAACCCCAGTGTTTGAAGAAATGGAACAGGAGTCTGTTCCTCAGACATTTGCCGCCTATTAATTAGGAGGTAGTGTCTTCTCGACTCCCTCCAGTGGGTCCCAGGCCTGCTTGCCCGGACATCTGTTCTCTTAACAATGCCCGCCCATAAATCCTGTCCCCAAGTCCAGGGTGGCTTAGCCAGGGAACAATGGAGCCTCTGACCAGCAGCCAAGCCCTCACCATGGCAACATGAGGGTGTGACTGCAACTGTGTGCTGGCTGGCGGGCACCAGCACCTGCAACTGTGGCCAAGGTTGTGTGTGTGTAGAGGTCTCCAGGGCCGGGGTGGGGGCGCTAGGCTGCAGGTGGGAGGGTTCCTCACAGAGCACCTTCTGTAGGCTTCTGCTGCCACTCATGCTATTGTAATTCTTGGCCTCTGTGAAGAAAAGAGGTTTTTATGTTGTGCATCCTGGCATACAGTAGGTGCTTAGTAAGTGTTTTTTTTTTTTTTTTTTTTTTGATGAAATTTTACTCTTGTTGCCCAGGCTGGAGTGCAATGGCACAATCTCAGCTCACCACAACCTCTGCCTCTAGGGTTCAAGTGATTCTCCTGCCTCAGCCTTCCAAGTAGCTAGGATTATAGGCATGCACCACCACACCTGGTAATTTTTTGTATTTTTAGTAGAGATGGGGTTTCTCCTTGTTGGTCAGGCTGGTCTCAAACTCCCAACCTCAGGTTATCCGCCCACCTTGGCCTCCCAAAGTGCTGGGGTTACAGGCGTGAGCCACCGTACCCGGCCTACTAAGTGATTTTTGACTGCCAGTGAATGAGCGAGTGAATAATTAGAAGTCTGTGTGCAAATATCAGTGGGGTGCCTGAGAAGGAGACAGATTCAGTTCACCTAGGACATGAGGAATGCCTCCTGGGTAATGAGGAGTCACTAAAGAAATGTCTGTCCCAGTCTTCCTTTAAGAGCTGATAGGGCCTGGCACGGGGGCTCATGCCTGCAATCCCACCACTGTGGGAGTCTGAGGATGGTGGATCACTTGAGGTCAGGAGATCACTTGAGTCAGGCCTGGCCAACCTGGTGAAATCCCATCTCTGAAAATACAAATATTAGCCGGGTGTGGTGGCATGTGCCTGTAATCCCAGCTACTTGGGGGGTTGAGGCAGGAAAATAACTTGAACCTGGTAGGTGGAGGTTTCAGTGAGCTGAGACTGCACCACTGCACTCCAGCCTGGGCAACAGAGTGAGACCCTGTCTTAAAAAAAAAAAAAAAGAGAGAGCTGATTGGATGAAGGAGAGCCAGCCACACAAGCCAGCAGATGATGAAGTGCTACATTGTCCGATTATGGCCGCTAAGTGCCCTCCCCTTCTACCAGACCACCCTTAAGTGGGACAGGTGCTCTGGAAGGGCAGAGAGAGATCAATATTGGCTGAAGTTCTCAGAGATTGCCTCATGGGACAAGGGAACTTGAACTAGGTCTTGAGGGACGGACAGGGCTTGTTTAGGGAGACAGATGTGGTCCCTGGACTTGGTGTCAGCATCTCCTAACAACTTGTTAGAGCGCAGATTCTCGGGCCTCACCCCAGACCCAGGGAATCAGGAACTCTGCAGGTGGAGGCCAGCAATGTGTGTCTCACCAGCCCTCCAGGTGACAGTGATGCTCGCTGAGCATGAGGACCGCTGATGCAGAGGGACGGATGTGATCTTTACAGAAGAGACTGAGGAGTTCGGAAGGCACCTGGCCTGTTCCGTTGGTGGTACAGAGAGCAAATGGGAGGCAGTCAGCGAGGGCAGCTTAGAGGCATTAGGGAAGCAGGCTTGGGAGGCTGAGGGTCTCAGCTGGATCGGAGGTGGCCATGGAACAGAGCAGAGCCAGCGGGTGCATGAAGGCCTGTGACACACTGGGTCTCATGCCATACTCTAAGGACACTCGTCTTTGAAATGTTCTAAAGAGAACTTGTTGCCTCATGGTCACATTATGATATGCTAATTGTGGAAAAATATAAGAAAGGAAGAAAAAGAGGGGAGGGAGGCTCAGAATTGTACTATCCAGGACAATTATTGATATTTGGGCATATTTCTTTTCTTTTTTTCTTTTTTTCTGAGACAGAATTTCACTCTTGTTGTCCAGGCTGGAGTACAATGGTGCAATCTCGGCTCACTGCAACCTCTGCATTCTGGGTTCAAGCAATCCTCCTGCCTTAGCCTCCTGAGTAGCTGGTATTACAGGCACATGCCGCTACGCCCGGCTAATTTTTGTATTTTCAGTAGAGAAGGATTTTTGTCATGTTGGCCAGGCTGGTCTTGAACTCCTTACCTCAGGTGATCCACCTGGCTTGGCCTCCGAAAGTCCTGGAATTACAGATGTGAGCCACCGTGCCCAGCCTTCTTTTCTCTTTTCTTTTCTCTTTCGCCTTTCCTTTGTTTCCCCTCTCCTCTTTTCTTTTTTTAAGAGACAGGATCTCACTATGTTGCCCTGGCTGGTCTCAGACACTTGGGCTCAAGCAATCCTCTTGCCCCAGCCTCCCAAAGTGCTGGGATTACAGGTGTGAGCCATTGTGCCCCACCCTAGGCATATTTCTTTTTGATCATTTTTTCTATGCATTTTTTCTTTCTGTAGTTGAAAACATAACATATATATGTCAATTTGCATTTTGTGTTCAATTGCATCCTGTGTTCTTTGCTTAACAAACTATCATAAGCATTTCCCTGTGTGCTTTCAGGCAGACTTTTTATTGTCACAGGAGCCCCATGGGTTGGGCAGGGGAGGTCACTGAGGCTTAGCAAGAAAAAAAAACAACCAACTTACTCCATGAACTCCAGACTGTGGGGAAGGCTACAGCTGAACAGCCCATATTCTTCAATATATAAATTGTAAGGAAAAGAAAGGGATGGAGGGAGCCAGGCATGGTGATGTGGGCCTGTCATCCCAGCTACTCAAGAGGCTGAGGCAGGAGGATTGCTTGAGCTCAGGAGTTCAAGGCTGCAGTGAGCTATGGTCCTGCAATTGCACTCCAGCCTGGGCAGCAGAAGAGAGAGACCCCATCTCTAAAACAAAGCAAGACAAACAAACCCAGAACCAAATATCCAGTCATTGTGTTGCTAGAACCTCTCTGGGTTATTTCCTTAGCCTGACTATTGGGTTCTCTTTCATATGCACTTACCCGCTCTCTACCCCCGACACATACATACTCCCATCTCGGCTGCCCTTTTCCTCTATCTCCTTCCCATTGCTCTAGAGAAGTCCAAGGAGGCAATTTTGTATTTGCACACCCAGGACTGGGAACAGGGGACGAGCCTGGGGATGCTAAGACACCCTTCCTCCTGGTGAGGCAAACTGGGAGAGCCTTTCTGAACCTGGTCCTCTGAGGCCTGGGCCCTGCTAGTGTGGACATCAGAATTTAGGCTGCCAGCTGGACCCTGCTTCTCTCTGCCTAGGTGTCAGGTTTCACAGGAGATAGCCAGTGCTTTGATCTTGAATGAGGCTGAGGACTCAGTGATGAGAGGGCACAGTGCTCACCCCAGCTCTGCCTGTCCCGGAGATGTGGGGGTTCCTCTGCTGGCGATTGACCATCCATAGTCCTTGGTCTCCCCCAGAAAGTCATAATAAAGCCCTTCCCGTTTCAGTGATTCAGGGCTTATGCTCTAAAATACGTCCTGTTCAATATGATGGCCATTAACCATGATGGACGATGAGCACTTGAAATGTGATGGTATAACCAAATAACTGCATTTTAATTTGTATTCAATTTTAGGCTGGGCATGATGGCTTGTGCCTGTAATCCCAGCACTTTGGGAGACCGAGGCGGATGGATTGAGGTCAGGAGATTGAGACCAGCCTGGCCAACATGGTAAAACTCCGTCTCTACTAAAAACACAAAAATTTGCCAGTCGTGGTGGTGTGTGCCTGTAATCTCAGCTACTTGGGAGACTGAGGCAGGAGGATTGCTTGAACCCAGGAGGCAGAGGTTGCAGTGAGCTGAGATCGCACCACTGCACTCCAGTCTGGGTGATAGAATGATATTTTGTCTGAAAACAAAATTTTTATTTAATTTTAGTTAAAATTAAAATTTTTATTGTCACACTTAAATGTAGCCAGCAGCTATATTATTGGACAGTAAGTTCTAGAAGAAGTGGGTCTCTGAGACAGCCATAGTGGCTACATTATGAGCTTTCAAAACTGCCCGTCCTCTTCTTTCTAACATGTACACACACAAATGCACACATACAGCCACAAATAATACCTGGCATGTTTCAGGAAGTCCCTGGATACAGCGTCCTTTTATAAAAAAATCTACTCTTTAAATATCCTTATCTCAAGTGCGGCAGAGCTGCCGCTGACCACAAGTGTGCCCTACGCAAGGCTTCTCTTCGTCCTTGCATGATTGGAGATAAGTTGGTAAAACCTCAGAAAACTGTGCCTCTGAGAAGTCTGTCTCAGCATCACAGTTCTCAGCATTCGGGGCCCCACTTGGGTGTGCCCAAACTCCTCTGCACTTCTCTCCTTCAAGAAGAACCTGATGGCCAGGCGTGGTGGCTCACACCTGTAATCTCAGCACTTTGGGAGGCCAAGGCAGGTGGATCACCTGAGGTCAGGAGTTCACCATGTTGTGCCTTGCCATGTTGTCCAGGCTCAAACTCCTAACCTCAAGTGATCTACGTGCCTCAGCCTCCCAAAGTTCTGGGATTACAGGTGTGAGCTATTGTGCCCAACCCAGTATGTATTTTTGAACAAAATGTGTGGGGGTACTAAAGATGTACAGAGGTATTTACCAGATGTAAATAGGATCCTTTTATCCCTTACCTCCACTTTCCCACCACCCAGCACGTGGGAGCACGCTCCTGCCTGTGGAGTGAATGATCCAGCCTGGCCGAGGGTTCTCTAAAACAGACTGTCCTCTAGACTCTCCTCCTAGACTCTCCTGCCTGCTTCCCCTAGTAACTCTCTTCTCCAGTTCCCTCCTGTCCAAGGCTCCCTGATGCATGCCTCATTTTCCAGAACACTAACCTTTCAAATATCTGTTTCCTAATGTATCACAACCCAAGGATTTCAAATGTCCGGAAAGTGTCCCTGCAGTGCCGTCTCCCCCAGCCTTGTGGCATGAGTGACTCTGCAGGCCATCTGAACAGCTCTCATCAACAGGGGTGTCATTGTCTCCCAGCCCACTCCATGCAGATGGGGACAGAGCCCCTCTGTGCAGGCCAGGATTTCCTGTGTGCTGGCTGACCTCTCTCTAAACAGCCCAAGCAGTGCACCCTTCTGCTGGGTGATTCATGGTTCTTCTACAACCTGGTGCTTATTTGTCTCTCTCTTTCTCTCTTTCTTTCTTTCTTGTGGTAAAACATACTAATAAATATAAAACTTACTAGTATAACCATTTTAAGTGTATAATTCAATGGCATTTAGTACATTCACATTATTGTGCAACCATCACCCCTATCCATTTCCAGAACGTGTTCACCATCCCAAACAGAACTCTATGCCCATTAAGTAAATAACTCCCCAATTCCCCGCCTTCCCTCAGTCCTTGGAAACCTCTATTCTACTTTCTGTCTCTATGAATTAACCTATTCTAGGTTCCTCATATAAGTGGAATGATACAATATTTGTGCTTTTATGCCTGGCTTCTGTCACTGAGTATAAGGCTTTCAGGGTTCATCCACATTGTGGCATATGTCAGCATTTCATTCCTTTTTGTGGCTGAATAATATTCCATGGTTCTAAATATGTAGCATGCATTTTGTTTATCCATTTATCTATTGATGCCACTTGAGTTGTTTTCATCTGTGGGTGATTGTGAATCATGCCACTATGAGCAGTGGCATACAATGACCTGTTTGAGTCCTGTTTCCAGTTCATTGGGATATATACCCATGAATGGAATCACTGGAGCAGATGGTAATTCTGTGTTTAACTTTGAGGAACCAGCAAACTGTGGTTTTTCACTGTTTCACTATTTTTCATAGTGGCTGTACCATTTTACATTGCCACCAACAATAAACTTTATTTCCTTTAATATCTTTTTTTTTTTTGAGATGGAGTTTTGCTCTTGTTGCCCAAGCTGGAGTACAGTGGCATGATCTTGGCTCACTGCAACCTCTGCCTCCCGGGTTCAAGTGATTCTCCTGCCTCAGCCTCCCGAGTAGCTGGGATTATAGGCACCCACCACCATTCCTGGCTGGTTTTGTGTTTTTAGTAGAGACAGGGTTTATCCATGTTGGTCAGGCTGGTCTGGAACTCCCGACCTCAGGTGATCCGCCCACCTCAGCTTCCCAAAGTGCTGGGATTACAGGCGTGAGCCACTGTGCCCGGCCTAATATCTTAAACTGCAGAAATAATGTCTATTTCTTGTAAGAACACCAAAGGTTGCAGAGGTACATGAAGTAAAGAGCAGAAGTTGCCCCCACGCAACCCTTCCTCTTAGGTAACTGCTGGCTGGGATTCGGTGTATATTCACCCTGGTGTCTTCCTGTGTGTACCCAAGTATACACATAGACACCCAGACATCTGAACAAAAATGGTATAGTGTACACATGGCCTGGCCACTTGGCTTTTTTCATGTGATTGTTTGGCACTGGAAGGTGTCGGCTGCATGTGGCTGTGCCCTGTGTTATCTATTGCATATGGGGTATTGAGAGACAAGTGGGTGGTGGTTCCCCATTTTTAGCTCTGCATTGATGGTTTTGCACACGTGGGCCTGGGTTTCACCAGATCACAGCCTGTTTGGGGAATGTGAGCTGAGCACGCGCTGGGGAGGCTCTCCAGCCCACAGCCACCTTCCCCACCAGCCTGGGTCTTTCCCGAGTTGCTCACCACCCCCAGTGCAGCTAAACTGAGCTGAGCTGTAAGCTTCCTTGTGAAGGAGGGCCACCCACCTGGCCTCAGCACACAGCAGGCAGCACAGCCAGGCATTCCCTCCCCTCTGGGAATACTGGAGTGACTTAGAGCTTGGTGGAGAGTTAAGCAGCAGGCTGGAGAGTGAGTGTGTGTGTGTGTGTGTGTGTGTGTGTGTGTGTGTGTGTGTGTGTGTGTGTGAAGAGAGAAACAGAGAGAAACGAGAGAGAGAGCAGCTGCAGCCATTAGCGGGCTGAGCTCTGGTGGCACGGGGTGGCAGTGTTCTCTGTCATGGCTTGCAGGCCCTTGAGGTATACAGCACCCTCACTCAGGAAGACCAGTTAGGCCTGGCAAAAGGCCACCTGTAAAAACAGGGACCAGCCGGTCTTTCTCCAGCACCTTTTTCTGCAGAGCCGGGGGCAGCTGGTGAGAGAGTACAAAGAGGCCTGGAAAATCCATAAACTGCATCATCAGCCCCTGCCTCTTGGCCGCTTGACTCTGTTTATTGCTTCCTGTCCCCAAAGCCCTTTACAAAAAGAGCAGCTTTGGCTGGGGGGCGGGTGAGTTGGACCTGGTGGGTGGCCTGCCCCTGCAGTCCCAGCATGGATGGAGCAGGCAGCTTCCCTAAACAAGCCACCTCTGCTGCAGCCACCCCAGCAGAGCCGAGGGAGGGTGGGAACGTGACCCCCCCACAGTAGGGTGATCCCCCCATGCCCTGCCCTAAGGGCCATTTACTTTGTAATTGCCAAAAGACAGGGGTCCCATTTCTCCTAATTTCCTTGAAGGCCTCGAGGTTAAGCTCTAATGAAGTGCAGGAGGGGAGCAGAGTGAAATCTTAGCCTCTTGGTGACCCTTGAGAAGCAGGATGGGGAACAGGGGCCCAGTCCCTGGGATCTAAGGACTGGCCTGGGCCCCAGGTTGTATGCAGCTTGCTCAAAGCCTGTTTTTCTGTTGTTGGCATTATGTTTTTAGAAACAGATGTTTCCTCGCTGACTGACTTTTCTCCCCTGGTGACCATATTTCCTTCCCTCCCTCCCACCTCCCCAACCTTCATCCCTCTTCTCCTTTCCTACCACTCGGGGTGGCTGATGTGTGACTTTTTCAGGGAACAACTGCAGCTCTGAAAAGCTGCCCAAGACACTGTTTCAGGGTTGCTGGGTGCCTGTGAGGATGGTTATGGGTGTTTTTCTCACCTAGGAGATGCAGTAGGGTGGTGCGACGGGGACAGGACACCTGCATGGTTGGAGGAGAGATGCCGTCTTTTGGCCAGGGGGTGCAGGAAGCCAGCCTTCCTAGAGCTGGGGCTGCCCCCTGCCAGCTGGGGTGAGGGGGTGTCTTTCATCTCTTGCAGACACAGGGCTCTCACTGGGGTCTGGCGGCCCGGAGTCCCATCCTTCCCTCTGTGGCCGGCCTTGTGCTTCCTTCATTCAGTCTCCCTGACTTCAAACATTTTTGACCATAAAACTCTGATTTTATCCCATTTGGAAACACTCTCTGATTTATTATGATTACTATTTTTTGAAACAGGGTCTCTCTCTGCCACCTAGGCTGGAGTGCAGTGGAGCCATCATAGCTCACTGCAGCCTTGAACCCTTGGGCTCCAGTAATCCTCCCATCTCAGCCTCTTCAATAGCCGAGACTATAGGTATGCACCACCATGCCTGGCTAATTTTTCCTTTTGTGTAGAGAAAGGGTCTCTATGTTACTCAAGCTGGTCTCAAGCCCCTGGCCTCAAGTGGTCCTCTCACCTCAGCCTCCCAAAGTACTGGGATTATCTAGGTTTTCATATACCGTGCCCAGCCTCCTCTCTGAAAAAAACAGTGGAGATGAGTTGGCCTGTACACTCTCTCTGGACTTGCTGTATGGGGCCATGGGGTTGTCCTGCACTTTTCTGCAGGTGGCCTGTCTAAGCCGACTTCCACGTGGGACCTATGTGTGTCTGAGCCTGTGCTTTGGTTGTGCAATTCTGAGCCTGCCCCACCCTCCCAGCTCCTTCCTGAAAGTGAAATGCTTCAGTCTTTGCTCAAGAAAAAAGACCTCAGGTTCAGCCCTGCATGTTAATAATTTTCAAGTGTGGCCACTTCCTCTCGCCTGGCCTGACTCACCCTGGCTGCTGCCCATTGCGGCTGCCATGGAAATACAACTCGAGGAGAGCCTAGACCGGGACAGGGAGGCTGTGCTCTGAGTGGCAGTGGAACCTGGCAAGGTGCCCTCCTGGCCTGGGACTACTGTGGCAGAGGAAGCATGTGGTGGGGCCTGGCCTGCTCAGCTCGGAGCTGGGGTGCCCCTGTTGCTTTTTTACCTCCCCACTCCCTGGCTGGCCTGCAGCACCTACACACTCAATGCAGCGGCTTCGCTCCTGCTCCAGGATGGCTGGAGGTGGGACCACTGCCAGGATGGCCTCATGTGCCCAGCCCTCCTGGAAGACTCAGTTTCCCTCTTTGTCCCATGCAGAGGTGCAGAGGTTCATTATTGTAAGGGGGGCTGGAGTGTGGGCTCTGGGGTAGAATCCTGATCTGGTTACTCCTGGCTGTGAGACTTAGAGCAAGGTATTTAACTCATCTGGACCCCAATTCCCTCCTCTGCAAAATCACAGTCCCTACCTCATAGGATTGTGGTGAGGATGGCATGGCACCTGGCCAGCTCTCCGCTGTGGGGTCTGGGGCCAACCTAGAGCCTGGCTGAATGCAAAGCGTTCAGGGATTTTCCCACAGCGTCGTAAGCTGTTGAGTGCTGTGCACACGTAAAGCACAATCATTGTGGGCAGTCAGTGTGGTCAGAGTGAGAGGATGATCTATCTTGGGATTCTCAAATGACTAGGATCAGCAGATCCTGGCTACAATTCGCAGATGTTTCCCTGTGGAAGCTGGGTTTTCATTCTTGCCTTTCCTGCTCATCCTTCCTCTTTAGTTATTTTGCACCTGCGCACAGGTTCACCATACACAAAGGTAGCATGAATCTCAATTCACCTCGTGTCTGGGCTGTGGGTCTGATAATCCCCACAACTCTACAGTTAGGGATTCACAGACCTTGAAGGATGAATCAGTCATATGTTTGCCACCAGCTGGCAATGTTCAAGCACTAGCTGAATGCATTGTGGGTTTGTTTGTTTGTTTGAGACGGAGTCTTGCTCTGTCGCCCAGGCTGGAGTACAGTGGTGTGATCTCAGCTCACTGCAACCTCCGCCTCCCAGCTTCAAGCACTGAATGTATCAAGTCTTAATGATGATCATCAAAGGAGCCAAGAGACTGAGAAATGTCTAGCGGCTTCTGGAAGATTCTGGCAACTGCTGGCTGCCCTTCATACTGTTTTCTCACATCCCTTAAATCTGATTAAACTTGCAACCCATTTGTAGGCTGGGGCTATTCCAGCTGCATCCTCTGTGCAGCCCAGTCCCTCATGCCCATTCTGTGCTGGGAAAGGGAGAGCACACCGTCCACACCTCCCAGGTGGCTCCTTCCCTGTGAGACAGAGCGGGTGCAAGTTTGGGCTTGTGAGGTGATTTGGCAGGGCCTTTGTTTAATGACTGTTGACTAAGCCCAGGTGTGCAGACCCAGTGTTTACAGAGTCCTGGTTTACAGAGTCCTGGCTCATGGCTGGGGCTGGAATAAAGAGAATAAATATTCAGGGGTGGGGGAAGCTGGCATGGATGATGCAAAAGCCATCTGTTTAGGGCCTAGGGCCAGAGGTAAGGTATTTTTGCAGGTTTCCTTAAATCAAACAGACAGGAACTTTTTGTCGTGAGTGCCTACAATGTGTGTTGGCTGCTATAGGGACCGAGCAGTTCATGAAACTCAGTTTATACACCTGATGGGCGAGCTGGGAACCTACAGCGGACACAGAGGATGCTGGAGATAGGAGTCTTGAAGATTATTTAGTCCCACCCTCCCATTTTCCAGATGGGAACCCAGAGGCCCAGGATGTAAAATGATTTGTCCAAGGTCACTTGGCTAGTTAGTGATGGGGCCAAAACCAGCATCCAGGCCTCTGACCTGCATCACCTTGTAAGATAGTGGTCCTCACACTTCACTGTGCATCGCAGTGACCCAGGGAGCTTGTTAGAAAGCAAATCCCCAGGCCATGCCCTCAGAGATTCTGATTTAATAGCGGAGTAGAGAATACAGGTTCTTAGCAAACACCTCAGGGGAGTCTGAGGAAGGTGGCCACCACCACCCTCTGAGATACACTGCTGTAGTGCAAAGAGCCTTTGCTTCTCAGACTGATGGAAAAGCTCACTGCATTTCCTGAAGCCTCCTCAGTAGCAGTGAGCAGAACAGGCAGAGATGCAAACAGCTTGAGAGATGAGAGCATGAGGGATTAAACTCAGACTTTAAAATGCATTGCAAGTAACTGGTAGGTCAGGAGACTTGACAGGTACATGCAGTTTCAATGTGGTACAATCCTGGACAACCTCTAGGTCACAGACGACTTGGTGTATCTATCTATAAAATGGCCATGATGATGGTGGAAGGTTATAACCTACAGTACTACGTCGTCATGAGGCTGAAATGATATGATGCATGAGAAGCACTTTGCCTAGCACTTGGTAAATGGCAGCTTCTGATTATGCATAATTGCTGGGGGTGGATGAGGGCAGGTTTCTGCTTAATGCCTTTACATAATGGACTTCTGCTGAGGGTTTCATTTGAGGAAAGGGGTTCTGATTCTGTAGCTCAAGAAAGTGTACAGACCCTTCCATCCCTGGGGACTAGGATGCAGCAGCTTGTTTCTGCAGAGGACTCATCCTGGTTTGTACCTAGAACAGCGGTGCCTTTCTTGGTCCTGACCTACTCCCTCAGCCCCCACCTATATCCCCGGAAGATTCTGGTGATCAGACCAAACAGGGACTGTTTCTCTCCATTTTCTAGAAGTAGAGATTGAGGGCCTCGGGGGGCAAAGGAGGCTGGTTATGGGACCCCTAAGAGCTCCTGTGCCCTTCCCCTGATTGTTAGATTTGAGGCCGAAGCTACCAACCCCAGCTGGCCTGAGGTCCTTTTCTGCACCTCCTTCTAGGAGCTGGGCCTGCAGGCTACCAGGAAGCTGGTGTCTTGCCAGGGTGTGCCATGTCCTGGTTATGGGCAGTTTTGCTGCAAGTCAGGTCAACCTGACCTTACCAATGCTGTAAAACCCATTCTGGGTGCAGACGGGGGAAGAGAGGGATCCCAGGGCCTCATCTGGCCCTGCTATCAGCCTAATGAAGGGGGTGGCTTGCAGGGTGGGCTGTGGGAGGGCCGAGGGTGCTGTCAGTGTGCGCTGGCAAGTGTGTATAGAAGAGTGACTATAATTTTAAAAACATAGCTTCAGAGTTGGGCAAAGAAAGGAGTAGTACATTGAGTGCCTGGGCTGCATGGGATATTTGAAAAACATCCTAAGGTGGCGTCTGTGTCCTATGGCTTCGAAGGCCCGGGGGGAGCATGTGTGACACTGTGTGAGTGAATGGGCTTGAGTGAGCTGGTGTGTGTGTGGCAGTGAGTGGGAGCCTGTTAGCACAGGCAGGCATGTGAACTGTGTGCTGGCATGCGCGGCTATGTGTGCCCGTACAAGGAGAGAGCACTGGCCAGGAGTCTCACGATCTGGGTTCGAATCCCAGTGCTGCCGCTACTGGGCTTTGTGACCTTTGGCAACATGCACCATCTGGAAGTGAGAACATGAGGTTTCTCCTGGCTCCCTAACCGTGGTGGCTCCAGAGTATATGTGTGGGCATGTGGGAATGGGGAGGAGCAGGGGAGGGGACCCAGGCAACTGGCCTCTGGGCGTCCCCTGGCTGTGCAAGGGAAACTCTGCTGCTACACAGGCCGAGCGGGGCCGCGCGGAGGGAGCAGTCTGTGGTTGTGGGGGTGCAGCTGGCCCAGCAGCAAGTGGCTCTAAACTCCCCCATCTGCTGTCTGGGCTGGGCCCGCTCACTCCAGGCGGAATATCTGATGGTGTCCGGGCTGCCTGAGGCGGGTGGCCTCCCAGCCGCAGCTGCTGCCTGCTCTTTTGAAGCTTAGCCCTGGGCCAGCCACCCCTCCCTCCCGGCTCTGTTCCTCTACCCTGGGCCTGCATTCCTCAGCTGCCAGAGAAGGCACTTCTGAGAGGGCCACTCTGTCTGCGCTCCTGCTGCCCAGGGAGGGGGCAGACCCCTTTAGCCACCTCCTTCTCCTGGGTAGGAGGGCGCACCACATTACTCCAGCCACTTCTCCTCCCCTTGGAAGCTTAGCTGGAGGGCAGGAATGGGCAGAGGGCTGCTGGCCCAGCTCCTGCTCCTCCCTTCGAGTCCCTGAGCTCTCCTAGCCTGAGGTCCTGGAAGCCCTGAGGAGAGGCCTTGTGCTTTACATTCACTCCCTTCGGGGCTGGTTCAAGGTCATATCTCCAGGCCAGACGCCTGGGCCAGACTCTAGACTCAGCCTCTTGGAACTGGGTGGCCTGGGGGTGTGAATGGGCCTGGCAGTCTTACTAACAGCTGCCCTTGACTGACAGCATCCCTTGAAGGGTGCTGTGCATGCCCACCACAGTGAGTCCCCTGCAGGAGCCATCTGAGAAGGCACAGGTACCCCATATTACAGGTAAGGAAAGTTGCTCAGAGCAATCCTGCTTGCCCAGTAAGCTGCAGGATCAGGAGGTAAGCAGAGGGCTGCCCAACTCCTGACCACTCAGGCAAAAGCCCCACTCCTGACCACTCTGCTCCAAGGCTTCCTACCCCAGACATAGTACCAGTATACACCAGCTTGTGGTTTCCCCTCCACCAGCAGCTTCCGGGACAGATCCCCTGGTCCTTCTGTGCGCCAGCGAGCCCTCCACACCACGGTTCTACCTCTGAAACAGCTATGCCATGAGCCAGCACCTTGCCCACTCGGCCTCATTCCTTCCCTGCATCCCCAGCAGAAGGCAGGTGGGTCCCTGACCAAGGTTAGAGGGTGCGCCATGGGGCTGCAGTGACTGGAGGAAGCCTGCCTAAATGATCGCAGCAGGAAGGACTGGGTTGGGATTCTTAGGACTGAAAAGGTTTTAAAGCCCTGGAGGCTCTGGGGTTTGCTTTCTTAAGGTTTTTTTCTACCATAATTCAGTTTTGTTTTGTTTAAGACGGAGTCTCACACTGTCGCCTGGGCTGGAGTGCAGTAGCACTATCTCGGCTCACTGCAACCTCCGTCTCCTGGGTTCAGGCGATTTCTCCCTCCTGGGTTCAAGTGATTCTCAGCTTCAGCCTCCTGGGTAGCTGGGTTTGCAGGTGCCTACCCCAATCACCCAGCTAACTTTTTTGTATTTTTTAGTAGAGACAGGGTTTCACCATATTGGCCAGGCTGGTCTCAAACTCCTGACCTTGTTTGTGATTCATTCACCTCAGCCTCCCAAAGTGCTGGGATTATAAGCGTGAGCCACTGTGCCTGGCCATAATTCAGGTTTTTAAAAATTTTGTTTTAATTAAAAAATAAAGACAGTCTAGAAAAACTTTTCATTAGAGACACTGTAAGTTGGAGGTTGAGAAAATCACAGACTCCAGAGCTAGACTGCTTGGATTCCAATTCTGGCTCTGCCACTGACTGTGTGACCCTGTGTAAGTTATTTAATCTCTCTGAGCCTTAATTTTCTTTTCTGTGAAATGGATGTATTCATTGCTTTACTGTGGGGATTTGATGAGATAAGGCATGCCAAGTGTATAGAAAATGCATGCGTCTAGCAAGTGCTCATAGATACTTGCTATAATTATTATCAAAAAGTAATTCATGTTCATTGTAGATAATATAATATGCAAAAGACATGGCCAGGTGCAGTGGCTCACGCCTGTAATCCCAGCACTTTGGGAAGCCAAGGTGAGCGGATCATCTGAGGTTAGAAGTTAGAGACCAGCCTGACCAACATGGTAAAACCCCATCTCTACTAAAAATACAAAAAATTGCCAGGCGCGGTGGCTCATGCCTGTAATCCCAGTACTTTGGGATTACAGGCCAAGGCGGGTGGATCATGAGGTCAAAGATTGAGACCATCCTGGCCAACATAGTGAAATCCTGTCTCCACTAAAATACAAAAATTAGCTGGGCATGGTGGTGCACACCTGTAGTCCCAGCTACTCGGGAGGCTGAGGCAGGAGAATTGCTTGAACCTGGGAGGCGGAGGTTGCAGTGAGCTGAAGTCACACCACTGCACTCCAGCCTGGAGCCTGGCAACAGAGTAAGACTCTGTCTCAAAAAAAAAAAAAAATACAAAAAATTATTTGGCATGGTGGCATGCACCTGTAGTCTCAGCTCCTCCAGAGGCTGAGGCAGGAGAATCACTTGAACCCGGGAGGCAGAGGTTGCAGTGAGCTGAGATTGCACCACTGCACTCCAGCCTGAGCAACAGAGTGAGGCTCCATCTCAAAAAAAAAAAAAGCAAAAGACATAAAAATCACTAGCAATGCTATTACTTTGGTGTTCTTAGTAATTCAATGATAATTGATTATTTGCATATTTTATTTATTTATTTATGAATATTTTGTTTTTAAATTAATGAATGTCCATCAAAATTTTAAAAGTATACAAGAATCTATAGTGGAAAAGTTTCCTGATTATCTCTTATGACCCAGTTCTCCCCAGAGGAAACCTATATTATCAGTTTCTTGTGAATTCTTTCAGAGTCCACACACACACACACACACACACACACACACACACACACACACAGAGCATAATGCACTATAGTAGAGTGACTATACTCACTGTTTTGTACCTTGCATTGTTCCCTTAGGTCTTGGGCTAAAGAGACTTATTGAAATGCCTCATTTTTGTTTGTTATTGAATAGCATTATAGAGAGAGAGGAGGAGGATGATAATGTATCATAATTTCACCAGCCCTCTATGGATAGACTTGTAGAGTGTGTCCAGTCTTCTGCTGTTACATGATTACAAGGAATATCCTTATGCACATATGTGACACAGTTGCAAATATATCACTGTAGGTAAATTTCATAGAAGTGGAATTCCTGAATCAGTTGGTGGGTGCAAAGTGTGCCTTAGTGTGGAGGGTATGGGCAGGGGTTGGGAGTTCTGTTTGCAGGACCCTCCTCTGCCCATCCTGAGCACTCGTTTCTAATCATGGGTTCCTTGGCCTGGATTACCTGGGCCTGTCCCAGGGGCCTGGGGGTGTCTCCTGCTGCTGTCTAGACTTCAGAACTCAGCCTGTGGGGGAGCCTTCAGCCTAACTGCCCATAGGAGAGGCCTGGGGAGGGGCAGCTGACCCCTTTTCCCAAGAAGCTGGGCCTGGGCCAGATGAGCTCATGCCTGGAGCCAGCCCAGTTTCCTTGGTCCTGCACCTGAGCTACCAGTGGCCTCCTTCCTCCAGCCTGGGCCCTTTGACTTGGTAGCATGAACGTGCATGTTCCTGCCAGCCAGGTGGGGTCCCCTAGAGCTATGGCACCTGGGAGGGGAGGGGCAGCAGGGACAGTAACCCCCTTCATCCACTGAGGTTTGATCTCCTCCCAGGCACCTGAGTCAAATGTCTTGGCTGAGCTGGTCCAGGCTTTTGTTTATGGAGAGAGGGATTGTTGTGGAAATAGTCCCCAGCCAGCCCAGGTTGTGGTGGAAAACAGTTGGTTGCTCAGGCAACTTGACAACTTCAGTAGGGTGGGAAAGGGTTTTGTGGAAAAACTGCTGCAGTTTTGTCTTCTCTCTTGCTTCCTGGACATAAGCACCATCCTTTATGCCTCCAGCAGCACCCAGGCACCCCCAGTCTCTCCAGGGGCAACTCTGCACTTTAGAATTCAATTTAACTCCCAGTTACTGAGTTCTTGCTGCAGGCCCAGCCCTGTGCTTGGCTCTGGGGAATCTGGCATGGTGGTCAAGCCTGATGGATATAGTGTTAACTCTGGAACCAGACCTTCTGGGTTCAAATTTCAGCGTGGCCACTTAGCTGTGTGACCTTGAACAAGTTACTTAACTATACTCCGCCTCATTTTTCTACTATAAAGTGGAAATCACAGTAGTAATATGTACCTCATAGAGCTGTAGAGAGGATACAGAGAGTTAACGTACAATAAGGCACTTCGAGGAGTGGCTGGCAGGTAAGGAAGCAGGCAATAAGTGTTATCTATTCTCATTATGACCATTATCTTGCTAGAGGAATCAAACAAATGGCATGTTTCTCTGCTGAGGAGCCTCACCTTGGATCTTTTTCACTGGAAGGCAGAGTTGGCTTCTTGATGGCGCCTTTTGTGGTGGCCACACCTGATATTTGGACCTCAGGAGCAGAGATGAATGATGATGTCCTTAGGGCTGAGGCTCTGGGGCCAATTTGTCCCTGAGGGAGGGACCTTGCTCACCTCCTCTGAAACTGCTTGTCTTCGGTCCTGCCCTGTATCTGCCACTGGCTACAGACCTGGCCACAAGTGTTGAGGCAGGAGAGAGAAAAATTAGAAAATAAAAGCTCTTTTTTAATCTATTTTTTTTTTCTGATTTTTTTTTTTTTTTTTGGAGACAGAGTCTCGCTCTGTCACCCAGGCTGGAGTGCAGTGGCGTGATCTCAGCTCACTGCAACCTCCGCCTCCTGGTTCAAGTGATTCTCCTGCCTCAGCCACTCAAGTAGCTGGGACTATAGGTATGCACCACCGCACCCAGCTAATTTTTTTATTTTCAATAGAGATGGGGTTTCACCATGTTGGCCAGGCTGGTCTCACACTCTTGACCTCAGGTGATCCACCTGCTTCGGCCTCCCAAAGTGCTGAGATTTCAAGTGTGAGCCACCAAGCCTGGCCTTTCTTCTGATTTTTAAAGATGAAAAACAATTTTTAAAGGAATGCCCCAGCCTTCCAGAGCTAAGTGATAGGGGTGGGGGTGGCACAGGCATCATGCCATGCCCAGTCTGCATAGCCCATGTGGGAGCCTTGGGAAGATAGGGGCTGCCCTTGGCCTCACCCCTGCCAGCAGCCCTGCCGAATGGGCATGGAAACCAGGTGTCCTGCTTCTCTGGGTGGCAGTGCGGCTTCTTCCTGGCAAAGAGCTTTAAGAGTCCTTTTATCAGATCCCCATGTTTTATAGATGTAGAAGGGATGAGTGGTCCAGAGAAGTACCCAAAGTCACACAGCAGCATGAAATGAGGCCGCTGGACCTCCTCCCCTCAGGTCCAGCAGCCTCTTCACCAATGGCTATGCCCAAGGGTCATCTTTGCCCTTCCTGGCTGCCCCGGGGTGGGCACAGGTGTGGCTGCCCAGCAACTCTGGGGGCCTCGGGAATGAGGCTGGCTTTGTTGCAGCCCCTGCAGCTGTGGCCGTTTGGGTCGAGTTTCCATTAAGCCTTTTCTGTGCCTTGGGCAGGAGCAGGAGGCTCAGTATTTAAAGGTCACCCGGCTTTTGAAGCTGCAGTGACATTAATAGCTTGGGAAGAAAACAAGCCTGTGCAGGGGCAGGAGGACAAGGCGTCTCTGTCAGGGCTGCCTGACACACACACACCCCAAGAGCCTCTATCTGTCTCTTGCTCTCCCCTCCCCTTCCTTTCTCCCCCTTTTGGGGCCTCTTCAGTACCAAAGCCAAGAAGCGCAGGCAGGTTTCCCTGCACTCCACCCCTTCTGAGGTGACACTTGGCCGAGGATGCAGCTGCCCCAGCCCGGCAGCCTCTGCCATTACCCACTTGAGGTTTCCGCAGGACTCAACCATGGTTACACAAGCCTCCCAGGGTCATATGACCTCATTCTGGCCCCGCTGGCTTTTGCAGCCTGGATTCCTAATGAGACAGAGTGAGCCTGGGCCCCGTCTCCCCATACGGGAAATGAGAGCACGGGCAAGCGGGCTGTCTTGCACGCCAGTTCTAATCACTTGGTCGTGGCTTGCGCAGAGGCTGTGTGGCAGAGGGTCCTGAGGTTGTGTGGGTGCTATAGGACAGTAATACCTGGATGGATTAGTTGATGTCTGCCAAGGACGAGAGCTAGAAGGTGGTGGCACACATGCCGCCGATCTCCCGCCTAGGACTAAACGATTTTACAACTCTGCGGGTCTGGGGTACTAAGGCCCCTGGGGCAATTGGGTGGTTCTTCTCCCTTTTAATCAAGCCAAGGGTTGGGGTGGGGCACATTCTTGGGTTCTGGGAGAAAAGCCACTCTGGCCCTTTCCCTGGGAGCTGCCCAAGCCTGAGCTCTGGGACACCACCTAGTGGCCTGGCTTCGCAGTGCCACTGGGATGGGCCCAGATCTTAGGCAAGAAGCAAATCCCTCTGCAGGTAGACATCACAGTACAGATAGATCACAGACGCAGGGTCTGCTCCTTGGTGGTTTTCAGAGGAGGGAGACTGGGGTGTGAGAGACAGAGCTGGTCTGAGGAGTCTCACCTCTTTCCAGAAGCGTGACCTCTGGGTGGGACGCAGGAAGGTGCTGGCGTTTGGGACCTGTGGCTTCCTGTTCTAACTCTCACTTTTCAGGGTTGGACGCTGGTCCTCCTGGGGGGCAGAATGGAAGATCAAGTCAGATCTAGGTGGGGGTCTACCTCTTGCCCCCTGGAGCTGGCACTGGCTTGGAAAGGGGCAGCCTGCCATCAGCCCCATGTCCATGTCACTGGGCTGCCTGGGCCTCGACCGCCTTGTCTGTGGAGTGAGATATTAGCACATGGCCCTATATATCTTCCAGGTCTGTTGTGAGGAAGAAATGAGTGTGTGGGGGAGAGAGGGCTTTGGAAAGCGAAAAGACCTCCCATCATTGCTGTGAGCGAGAGGAGGACAGGAAGGGAGGGAAACCCACAGTTACTGCACTCCTCCATCTTTCCTTCCCTTCCTTACTCATTCGCCTAATAAATATCTATTGACCATGGCAGGCACTGATTTGGGCACTGGGGATTCCACAGTGAGTATGGCAAAGCCTCTGCCCTTACGGGCCTTACATTCTAGTGGAGAAGATGTCACTGACAAATATATAACGTCCAGGTGGTCTGTTTCATGAGAAGGACAGGGAAGCCTAAAGGATTAGGAACACTGGGACATTGAGGGGTGGGCTTGCCTCTCTGGTCCCCACTCAGGGTGATGGTTGAGTAGGGACCAGAAGGAAGGGAGGGAGTCATGCAGACATGTGGGAGAAGAACATAACGTGGTGGAAGAAGGAAGTTCAGAGGCCCCTGGGTGGGAGCATGCTTGGCTCATTGGTGGACTAGCAAGGATCCAGGTGGCCGCAGAGAGTGAGGCTCTGTCTGTGTGTGTGCATGCACATTTGACAGCAAGGTCAAAAAGTGTCATGGGCAGGACCATGTGGGTTGACCACAGTAAAGCTCTGGGTATTCTGGGGACATGGGAGCCATTGGGAGGTGTGGAGCAGAGGAAGGACATGATCCCTGCAATGAGGGGTCACCAGGCAGGCAAGTGGGAGGCAGGGAGCTAGGGAGGGCATGGTAGCCGTGGAGGTGGTAAGGAGTGGCCAGATACGGAACTCATCTGGAAGACAGGGAAGACAGGCTTTGCTGTGAATTGGACATAACAGGTAAGAGAATGAGAGCACTCCAAAGGCTTTGGCCGGAGCCGGGGGAGTTGCCATTGACAGAGATGGAGAAGGTGGGGAGAAGCAGGCTGGGGTTGGAGGAAGTCACAGGTGGGATGGATTTATGTTGCTGGAGCTGTTGTTGGATGTCCAAGTGGAGGCAGCAGAGAGGCTGTGTGAGTGTGGAGCTGAGGGGAGTGCCCACGGGAGAGGTCAGAGCACATGAGAGCTAGTGATCAGTATGCAGATGATATTCCAGGCCATGGGGCTGGATGAGATTGCTCAGGGAGTGAGTCTAGCCCGGGAAAAGGTCCTAGGCCTGTGCCCCAGGCCACAGCAGCCTGTCTCATTGGGTGCTTATTATGCTCCCGGTACCCATGGACATTCTGTTAATACTCCTTCCAAGGAGGTACTATCCTTATGTCTCCAAATGAGGAAGCTGAGGTTCAGACAAATGAAACAATTTCCCCAAGCCGCACAGCCTTACTAGGGTCAGAAAGTGCACCCAGGACTCTGGCTCCCCGGCCCTCATTGCCCCCATGCAGACCATCACTGGGCCTGATGCACCAGGCAGGAGGCTGGCTGGGATGACCTTGGCCAAGGCCAGATGAACTGCACTGGGGCAGCCTGCCCACCTCCCTGGGCCAAGCCGGGAGTGACTCAGGCCTTGGCTGCGTGCTCATGCTAGGAGAAGAGGTTGGCTGCTTGCCACCCCTGCCAGGCCTGGATTCCTTCACAGGGGAGGTGGAGGGCCACTCTGATCCTGGCTCCCTGGGACCTGGAGGAGGACAGGTGTGGGGTTTCTGTTTCCCGGTCCGCAGGTCACCCACAACCATGAGTTCAAGGGAGCCTTAGAGTCAGCCTCCGAGAGGTCTGATGAGCCCAGTGGGCTGTCGGCTTCCTTTTTCAGAAGCCAGTCAGGGCTTATCTCCCTCTGTTTCCCTGCCAGTACTCAGCAGCTGGGGTTCTGAGAGGTGGTACGGTTTCTCCAAGGTCACAGAGCCAGCTCGGGAGCAGAGCCAAGAGACCTTGCTACCACGCTGTCTGGGTCATGTTTCCTCTGCTGAAATGTCCTCTGGGCTGTGCCCAGTCTCCTGAGCCTGGGGCACACATGGCTGAATTTCTCATGCTCCTTGGCTTGTAGCCCTGTGAGCCTTACTTGGCTTTTTTTTTTTTTTTTTTTTTTTTTCCCTCTTAGGAAGTAGGTTCCTAATTCTGGCCTCTCCACATACTGGCTGTGTGACTTTGGGCAATTGACCTAACCTCTCTGAACTGGTTCCCACAGCTATGAAATGGAGACAGTAACACCTATCTCATGGAGTTGTAATAAAGATTAAATGTGAAAGCACCTGGCACAAGCTCGTAAACCTGTCTCCTGCTTGCCTTAATCCTTTCACGTATTTTAAACTGCTTTTCATTTGAGCAGTGCTAGTTGCAAAAGGCAGCCTGGCATGGACAGCTCTGACCCTGCTCCCAGGCATGCTGCAGCCATGGCCTCAGACTCTGCCCTGAGCTTAGCCAGGGGGAGAAAGGGACAGTGCTATGAGAATTGGGGGCCTGTATAGTCCCCCTGGTGCTAACTATAGGCAGCCTGGGAGTCTCTGAGACCTTATAGAGTCCTGTGCAAATAGTACTTCTGTAAATCAAAATGTTTCCCATTACTGTTTCTGAGCACTCTCTTTATCCACAGAACCACCCTTTGATAGAAAAGTCTAGACTTGGCCGGGCGTGGTGGCTCACGCCTGTAATCCCAGCACTTTGGGAGGCTGAGGCAGGCAGATCACGAGGTCAGGAGATCGAGACCATCTTGACCAATGTGATGAAACCCCGTCTCTACTAAAAATAAAAAAATTAGCTGGGTGTGGTGGCGCGTGCCTGTAGTCCCAGCTACTCGGGAGGCTGAGGCAGGAGAATCGCTTGAACCTGGGAGGTAGAGGTTGCAGTGAGCCAAGATGGCGCCACTGCACTCCAGCCTGGTGACAGAGTGAGGCTCCGTCTCAAAAAAAAAGAGAAAAGTCTAGACTTTGCCTTTACTCTCTGTGTGTCCTCGAGCAACTCCCTCTTAGACTTGGGTCTTTGGCTCTTTACCTATAATGTGAGGTGGGGGGTGGAGCTGGGCTGAAGTTGTCAGCCCTTTCCATTTCATGGCCCCTACAAGGATGTTTTCAAGGCTTTGCACCTGGGCTACATGGAAGCTGCTGCTTGAGCTGCTGTGTCTCCAGCTGCCCAGACCAGCCTGGCCTCTCCCTGGGGCTGTGAGGATCAATATTTCCTTCCAGACAGTGGAAGGAGTTCCACGGATTGACATCCAGGTGCTGGGGAAGACTCCCCTAGAATCTCCCTACCACATCCCCCTGCGGGGGCAGCTTGGCCAGTTTACCCACTACTCCTGGCTCTGCACCAGCCTCCTGGGGTCTAGGCATTGTGCTGAGAATTATCTTATTTCATTCCCATTGAAACCCCCTAAGGGGCACATCCAGATGAGGGCATGGGGACATGGAGAAGATGGGAGACTTGTCTGAGGCCCCACGGCTGGGGAATGCGGAGGGAACCGCAGCCCCGTCTGAACCAGTGCTGGCTTCCTATAAGCAGCAGGAGTGCGAGAGGGCTTCTGGGCTTCTTAACACTCAGAGAGGCCCAGAGCCCAAGGGAGCTGTCCAGAGGGCTGGTAATGGGTAAAATGTATGCCCTGCCGTCTTCCTTCTTCTTTCCCTGGGGGTGGAAGCTACCCGGGAGGCTGAGGCAGGAGAATCCCTTGAATCTGGGAGGTGAAGGTTGCAATGAGCTGAGATCATGCTACTGCTCCAGCCTGGGCAACAGAGCAAGACTGTGTCTAAAAAAAAAAAAAAAAAAAAAAAAGGCCAGGGCTGGTGGCACACGCCTGTAATCCCAGCACTTTGGGAGGCTGAGGTGGGTGGATCACCTGAGGTCAGGAGTTTGAGACCAGGCTGGCAAACATGGCAAAACCCTGTCTTTACTAAAAATACAAAAATTGGCCTGGCGTGGTGGCAGGCGCCTGTAATCCTAGCTACTCAGGAGGCTGCGAGAGAATCGCTTGAACCTGGAAGGTGGAGTTTGCAGTGGTCTGATCGCACCACTGCACTCCAGCCTGCACGAGAGGAGTGAGACTCCATCTCAAAAAAATATAATAATAATAAAATAAAATAAAAAATAAAGCTGCCACTTTTCTACAATTAATAAAATTACTGTAAGGCCTGGAATAAGCATGAGAAAGTCAGAAGTTGGCTTTTAGGCACATTCCATTCTCAGCGGTCGGTGCTAATGGAAATGCAACCTTGGCAGTGATTGACATGCCTGGTTTTGAGTGGGCTGGGCGATTTTCTGTGGCAGATTTAAGCTCCTTATGGTGCTTGATCTTCAGTTCTACCCATACATGTTGTCAGGACACTGTTCTGGCCCTGGGGGCTGAGGGACATACTGGCTGGGGCAGGGGAACTGGGCTTGGTGGGGTAAGAACAGAAGTTATGGTGTATATGGTTTCTCAAGACAACTCTGAGAAAAAACTTCTAGGATTTTTAAAACTATGTAAGAACACTGAGTGTTCCATCAGAACAAGCATGTCTGTGACATAAAGAAAACATGTCAGCCTGACACTGGGGTGCGGAAAATGAAGTTTAGGGATTAACAATAGCCTTGTGTCTTGCTTCTCTCTGTTGGGCTGGTCAGAGGAGTGGACCGAGTTTTAGGGCATGACATGAGTTTTCCAAGAGTGGGAACTGGGCCTCCCCTATCCGCCCGAGGCTCTGCCAGGATGGAACCCTGTTTCCTATCTCGGCTGGAAGCTCCCGGTGACGCTAGCTAGTCCCGTTTCTCATCTCTGCTGTTCCCGGGGTTCCTTGGAGTTCTGTGTGAGATGCCTGCCCTGGTGGTGGGACCATGATGTTGGGGAAGTGATGTGGGCAAATGAGGAGAATAGAGACTAGAGATCAGAGAGGCAGGATGTCTTTAAACAGCCCCTCCTTCCTCAATCAGGTCTTCAGGGGTCCTTGGCAGTACGTGTAATGGTAAAGACCAGTGGCTCGGGGGCCGTATGTCCCAGGTTCAAATTCTGGCTCCTCCATGAACTCAGCGTCTATGCCTCTGTTTTCCCATGTGCAACATGGGAATATTAGTACCTACATCATAGTATTGTCATGAGTTGGCCCACATACAGCACTTAGGCTGGTACCTGGCACTGAGGAAGCCCTTGCTAACTGGTAGCTGTCCTGTGCTAGTAAAGAACTGTGGGAGTTTCTTACTGCAGCTGGGGAGAAAGCAGGAGGGAGAAGGGGGTCTCCCCTGCATGTGGTAGGGGTCGCGCCTCCTTGCCCTCATTTCTTAATGGCCTTTGGCCACCACCTTGAGCTCATGTTTGTTAGCCTCGGCCCTGACTCTATCTCCCTCGGTTTCAGGTGGGACCGTCCGTGGAGCCGGTGCCAGGATGCCCTGGGGGTGTGGATGACCGGCCGTCCAGCCCCAGCACGGCCCGGCCCGCATGCCACTGCCCCGCGAGGACACTCTCCGAGGGCCGCCTGGACCCGCACCCATAGTCTCCTGACTCGGGGCCCTCGGCAGCCCCTTCCTGCCTGGCCGCCCGGGGCGGAGGAGGCGCAGGAGTGAGCTGCTCGGGGCGGCGGAGCAAGCAAACGCTGACGGCGGAAAGACCCTGGGGAAGGGGCTTTGCGGCCGGCTAGAAACATTTTCCCCAAGCGGCTCTGCAAAATGACCAGCCTGTTCCGTCGGAGCAGCGGCGGGGGCGGCACCGCGGGGGCGCGCGGGGGCGGGGGAGGCGCGGCCGCCCCCCAGGAGCTCAACAACAGCCGGCCTGCCCGCCAGGTGCGCCGCCTGGAGTTCAACCAGGCCATGGACGACTTCAAGACCATGTTCCCCAACATGGATTACGACATCATCGAATGCGTGCTGCGCGCCAACAGTGGCGCGGTGGACGCCACCATCGACCAGCTGCTGCAGATGAATCTAGAAGGCGGGGGCGGCGGCGTCTATGAGGACAGCTCTGACTCCGAGGACAGCATCCCCCCGGAGGTAGGGGCGCGGCCTGGGTAGTTCACCACCAGCTCCAACCACCGTTGGAGCCTCTAAGAGGGCCTGGGTTACTCTGCTGTCTGGGTTCTAATTAGCAGGCAGCCTTACTTCCCCTAGGAAAAAGTACCATCCGTCAGTGACCTTATTTTATGGGCAGAAATCATGCAGTCATTCAACAAACACTGAGCACCCACTCCGTGGTGTGCGAGGCATGGCACTGGACCCCGAGTCAGGAGGCATCAGAATCAAGGTGCTTGTTAAAAATGCAGGTACCCAGGCGCCACCCCAACATACTAAACGCCACTTCCAGGCCTGGAGTCCGCTAGTGTGGCCAAGTCAGACCAAGTTTCTGCCCTCCCAGAGCTCACAGTCCAGTGTGGACTAGAAAGCACATCCATGGGTACTGACGGCCGGAGTAATACGTGCTCCATGGAGACGTGGAAGCAGCAGAAAGGGGAAGCTAAGCCGAGATTCTAAGCTGAGACCCGAAGGAAGAGCGAAGCCGGGGGAAGCGTGTGCAGGCAAAGGGAACAGCTCCTGCAGAAGCCGGGAGGTGAAATAGCACCTTACTGGCTAGGGAATTGGCTGCAGGACCATCTGTCAGGGTACTAGAGTGAAGGGAGACCAATGAGCTTGACAAAACCCTGACGCTGAGAAAAAGAGCGGCTGTATCCTGGGAGCTTGGCCACGGAAAGGGAGTGAGGAATCAGACTTGCCACTTAAATCCCTCTCACTGTAGCCTGATGGAGGTGGTAGTGAGCCATAGCCAAGCAGTCTCCCCAGGGAAGTGGCTGGAGACAGGGGACCTGCCTACTGCATCAGTACCCACCTGCTGGAGGTGGTGAGTCCTTCCCAGTCCCACCCAAGAGTTCAGTGGACGTCTGGCCCCCCAATTGCAGCAGAGCCTGAGGTGCTTGGTGCAGAAGGCTGAGGCACACAGAGCCCGTTAATGAGAAGGTTGCTGTCCACAGGGCCATGTGGGACATGCAGCCATGGATAAGCCCAGGACCCAGCAGGAGGGATTTAACTCCACTCTTTATTGAGTCCCGACCTGTGACAGGCATCATCGTCCTCAGTGTTGTTTCTTCTTCTTCCTTTTCTTCTTCTTCTTCTTTTTTTTTTTTTTTTGAGACAGAGTCTTCCTCAGGCTGGAGTACAATGGCATGATCTCAGCTCACTGCAGCCTTCGCCTCCTGGGTTCAAGTGATTCTCCTGCCTCAGCCTCCTGAGTAGCTGGGATTACAAGCACATGCCACCATCCTCGGCTAATTTTTGTAGTTTTTAGTAGAGACAGGGTTTCACCATGTTGGTCAGGCTGGTCTCAAACTTCTGACCTCAGGTGATCCACCTGCCTTGGCCTCCCAAAGTGCTCGGATTACAGGCATTAGCCACCGTGCCTGGCCCAATGTGTCATCTATTCTAAGCCTCACAAACTTTGCGACATGGGGGTGTTATTACCCTCATTCCCTGTTGTCTATCAGTCATCCTGCAGGGCGAAGTCTCCTTGCTTTTCCTCCTTACTGGGTGCTGCTGAGACTTCTCCTGGAGTGGAGAATCTCTGTTGCCAAAGACATCTGGCTTATCCCTGTGTCACCTGCAGCACCCAGGACAGTCCAGGCACATAGCAAGCACTGAGGAGTGTTTGTTGAATGAATACATGTTGCTGCTGTCTTTGTGCAGTTTCTATTATCTCTGTCTTTGGGAGACCACTCCTTTGACTTACTTGGAGTAGGTGGTGGAAGGAGTATTGGAAAATATGGATGCTGTTTGTAGAAAGAAGGAGAGAGAGAGAGAGAAAGAGAGAGCGTGTGTGTGTGCGTGCGTACGTACGTATGTGTGTGTCTGCAGATTCAGTTGACCACTGAACAATGCAGGGCTTAGGGCAGTGAATCTCCCCATGCAGTCAAAAATCTACTTTTGAATATAACTTTTGTTTCTCCCAGAAATTGACTGCTAATAGCCTGTTGTTGACCTCTAGTCTTACTGTTAAAAACAGTCGATAAATATATATTTCGTATGCTGTATGTAGCATATACTGTATTTCTACACTAAAGTAGAGAGAAGAAAATGTTAAGAAAATCGTAAGGAAGACAAAATATGTTTTCTATTCATCAAGTGGAAGTAGACATGGTAAAGGGCTTCGTCCTCACCATCTCACACCGAGTAGCCTGAGGAGGAGGAGGGAGAAAAGGGGTTGGTCTTGCTGTCTCAGTGTTGGTGGAGGTGGAAGAAAATCTGCCTATAAATGGACTCGTGCAGTTCAAACTCATGTTATTCGAGGGTCAACTGTACATGCATTAATTGTGACCTGGAAAGAAAGATCTCCGCCAGCTCTGACCCTTTCTGCAGTCTGACTTGCCCTAACAGTCTGGCAGGGAGAGTAATATTTCCTACTTCGTCCATGGCCCCCACAGCCCTGTGAACCTCTGTGAGCCTTCACCACCCCCTAGGCAGGCCCTTTCTGTGTGCGCTTCTGTTTCTCTAAGAATCTTGCTTTCCAAATTGAGTCCCCGCCCAGTACCCCTCCCCTCCCTTGGCAGTCTCCCGAACTCCCTACTTTTGGAACTCTGCCTGGGCGCATAGGCAGGCAGCTCCTGAGCCAGCGGAAAGTGCTTCGGAAAATTTATGAGCCGCAGCTGGAATGACAATAACTGCTGACTGGAAAAAGACCCCTTTCCGGGGGCTGATGGATGGTGGGCTGGCCCAAGGGGTATCCTTGCCACGGAGAAATATATCTCCTGTCAGATAAATGGCCCAGACCCTGCCCCCTGGAGCACCTGGCACGCATCCATCACCCACAAAGTTAAGCCAGGAGGCTGCAGAGCCCAGAACTTCAGCACCTTTACAGCCAGAAGAAGGATGTGGCTGGTGAGGATGAGGAAGAGGCCAGGGAGGCCAGGGAGGCCAGCAGCGCTGCTGAGGTGATTCTCCTTGGGACTCGGGCCCTGCATTCTGGAGCTTGCCTGGCTGGCTGCCTGCCTTCTCTGTGTTTCCCAAGTCCTCTCCAGGAGGTTCTGATGCACGTCTGGTCTTGCCGCCCTGGGAGGCTGCGCAGAGGAGCAGGAGGGAGCCTCCTGGTGTGGCTGGGGAGGCCTGATCACTCTTGAGTCTGGGGAGCTGACAGCTATTGGCCATGGTCAGAGGAAGTCCCAAGCAGCTTCCCTCAGGGGATAGTTTCTACTGAGCTCTCCTCCCCTTCTCACCCACCTCACTCAGGCCCAGATCAGTGGGAGCAATCCAGGCCAGCCACCAAGACCTGCCACTTCTGGCCTCAAGGCTGCAGCCCAGAGTCCTGTCCCTCAGAGCAGAGGGTCTGTGAAACGGGACACCTGGGCTGGGGGACAGCAGCAGCAAGTTCTCTAAATGCACCAGGGACTCGCTGGGCCACTGTCCTGTGCCAGGGAGCAAGAGCAGCACGTACGGTGTTCTCTCTCTTTTTTCCTTTCTTGTGGAAATTTGGGGTAAGCAGAGCAGTGGCCTGCCAAGCACTACATTCCTCCTTTCCTGCGAAAGCATCTGTTTAAATACTTTCCGCCTCAAAGGAAAGAACGTTAGTGCATTCCAGGGCTGGAGGCCTCCCTGGGTTGAGCTAGCTGTGTGTGTGCAGAGCATTGCAGAGTACGTGTGTGTGTGCATGTGTGTATGTGCATGTGTGTGCATGTGTATGTGTGTGTGTGTGTGTGTATGTGTGCTCACATGCAGAGGCTCACCTCCCTACCCACCAGATGCCCCTGGGAGGCTGTGTGTGCTGGGCATGGCTGGTCTCAGAGCAGAGATGTACCAATGCAGCTTGGCCCAGCCCAGGATTATTACAGGCAGTGTTATGATGGTGACTTTTGCAAACTCACTTGAGGTCTGGGGACTCTGGGGCACCTGCAATTCACAGCCTCTGAGCTCCTCCCATGTTCTTTGATCTTGGAGGATTTGGGAACAGAGTTGTGAGGGGAGTGAGCAGGAGGCGAAGGTGTAGGCCAGGCTGGGCTGTGTGGTGAGGAATCTCCCAGTCAGGGGCCCCATCTACTGCCCCAAACTCCTCTCTGGGTCTCTGGGGAAGAGTCTAGGTCGGTCAGTGGAGAAGAACCCCAGACTTTGCCCAGCCTTTGGCCTCTCCCCGTCCTTCTTCTTGGCTCTTGGATAAAGACAAGAGCTTGCGAAGGAGAGCGGGCATCCCGGGCACACCCCTTGCTACTCTCTGTCCTGAGAGTCCAACCTGTGTGTGCAGCCAGTGCACCTGAAGAAAGGACCCTTGGGCCAGGCACGGTGTAGCTGGGAATCACACCTGTAATCCCAGCACTTTGGGAGGCCAAGGCGGGTGGATCGCCTGAGGTCAGGAGTTTGAGACCAGCCTGACCAACATGGTGAGACCAGCCTGACCAACATGGTGAAACCTCATTTCTACTAAATATACAAAAATTAGCCTGGCATGGTGGCAGGCACCTGTAGTCTCAGCTGTTCGGAAGGCTGAGGCAGGAGAATCGCTTGAACCTGGGAAGCAGAGGTTTCAATGAGCCAAGATCGTGTCACTGCACTCCAGCCTGGGTGACGGAGCAAGACTCTGTCTCAAAAAAACAAACAAACAAAAAAGAAAGATCCTTGTGGTCCAAGTTGAAGACTTGGTTCTAAAAAGTGTGTGGATCTGCCATGTCACTTAGCCTTGGCCTCAGTTTCCTTCTGTGTAAGGTGGGGTAAGGAGCCATATCCTACTGCTCCAGGTTGTTTGAGGTTAAGATGAGATCAGAGACGTGGAGGGACTTTGAGAGAGGGTATGAATGATGTTATCAAAGAAGAGTGTGGGTAGAGGAGCACATGAGTCACACGCGTGCGGCTCGGTGGAGTTTCACAGCGTGAATAGATCCCATTATCAGTACCAGCTCAAGGACCATCATCCCAAGAACCTGGAGTGCCCCTGGTGTCCGTTCCCACCCTCACCCACCCTGTCGAGGGCATGCCGCTCTGACCCTGAGCACTGTATGTTTGTCTGCCTGCATTTCAACTGCAGGTGGAGGGAGAATGCTGCTGTGAACACTCTTTTGGGGGCAAACACTTTGATGTCTGTGGACTGTGCTAGAACCAGAGGGTCAGAGGTAGCCGTGTGTTTAGCTTTTTCAAAAAGGCAGTTTTCTAAGGTGTTTGATTGTATCGATTTACACCCCTACCAGCAACACGGAGCTCCCTTATTAAATACCCGCCCTCCCACACTTGGTTTTGTCTAAACGGTATTTAAATTCAAGGAGGGATGATTAATATGTCTTTCTCTGTTGCCTCTGATTTAGATCTTGGAGAGGACTTTGGAACCCGACAGCTCGGATGAAGAGCCCCCGCCTGTGTACTCCCCACCAGCCTACCACATGCACATGTTTGACCAGCCCTACCCTCTGGCTCCCCCGACTCCGCCTCCCCGGTGAGAATCTGTCTTGTCTGAGCGCAGGGCGGTAGGGAAGAGGATCAGTGGCTGGGGCTGTGCATGAACAACAGGAAACTTGGCTGGACCCCTCAGGACATTCTCAAAGAACACGCTTCTACTGCAGCAAGAGACATTTTAGCTAGATACCAAGGAGAACTTGCAAAATGTAAGGATTGCAAGAACACACATTTCCTAGATTCCTACTGTGGGCTATGTGGTGTGTCTCGTACCACATGGGACACAGAGCTAAGTAAAACTCAGCCACTGCTTTCTGGGAGCTTTTAGTCAAGGGTGATGCCAGAGTAGAAATATAGGGACTGTGTACTGACACTTCCCCTCCCAAACTCACAGCAAACACTACTGATTAATCACTGTGCTCTTTCCTGCTGAGTCAACACCGAGCCTCAGATCCCCATCAACATAGAGCACAGCATTTCCAGCCAGTCATCAGTAATTGATGGAATGGCTATCTGCCATCCTTGGGCTGGGGATGTTGTGGGGATTTTTAAGCAATGACATCAAGTCTCTTTCGTTGGGATGTTTTGATAACGGGAGGCAGGGAGATAGACTGCAAGGTCCCTGGAAACATCTTCCTGGCTAGAGGCTCTGTAATTTGGAAGCTTAAAATGAAGCTAGGCTGGTCCTGGTGGCTCACGTCTGTAATCCCAGCACTTCAGGAGGCCAAGGCGGGTGGATCACTTGAGGTCAAGAGTTCGAGCAACAGCCTGGCCAACATTGTGAAACCGCATGTCTACTAAAAACACAAAGATTAGCTGGGCGTTGTGGTATACGCCTGTAAGTCCAGCTACTTGGGAGTCTGAGGCAGAACTGCTTGAATCTGGGAGGTGGAGGTTTCAGTGAGCTGAGATGGTACCAGTGCACTCCAGCCTGGGCAACAGAGCGAGACTCCTATCTCAATCAATCAGATGAAGCTAGTTGGCAACAGGGTCCCATGAGTCTCTAGGGTGCTTGTTTTTCTGAGCTCCACGTTTGCGCTGGGGCTGCTGGAGCTGGGGTGTGGTGGCGTTTGCCCTAGAGCTGCTGTTTCTTAGAATGCTCAGGCCTGGAGTAGTGAGGGGCTGGGGAGGTGTTGGGAGAAGGTTGCTGCCCCAGCTGGATCTTCTCTTCTCCCCAGAACAGCCCTAGAGCAGTGGTGGAGAACTCTGTTATTATGCAAGTATAGCTAGCATTGACTAAGCATCCTTCCAGTGCCAGAAACGGAGAAGGTTCTTTACCGACACCATCACATTTAACGCAAAGGTGGGCACTGTTGTCATCATCCCTACTTATGGACGAGGAAACTGAGCCTTGAGAGGTTTCATAGCTTCCCCAAGACGAAGAGCTGGAGTTGGAATCCAGGTCACTCTGACTTGCAGCCTATCACCCTTCACTACCCTACCCGGTCACCTCCCTAATGAGAAAAATCTCTGTGATTACAGCTTAGGGAGCTCATAGAGTCCTAGAAAGTTACTGAGGGGAGGAGGGAGGGAAGTGTTTTGAGTCAGGGACAGGAACACAGCTGGAATCTTTATCACGAGTGGTACCAGGAGCTGGCAGGCTGTACTGGAATGGGAGGTGGGGAGTGAGTGGTGGGTCTGGGTGGGGCCTAGGCAGGGCTTGCAGACTGGGATGGACTATAGAGCCCAGGGCTACAAGATTTTCCTTTGACTTTTTTTTTAGTGGGGGATGGAGTCTCACTCTGTCATCCAGACGGGAGTGCAGTGGCCTGATCTCTGCTCACTCCTATCTCTGCCTCCCAGGTTCAAGCTATTCTCCTGCCTCAGCCTCCTGAGTAGCTGGGATTACAGGCATGCACCACCACACCCAGCCAACTTTTATTTTCAGTAGAGACAGGGTTTCACCATGTTGCCAGGCTGGTCTTGAACTCCTAACCTCAGGTGATTCACCCACCTCGGCCTCCCAAAGTTCTGGGATTACAGATGTAAGCCACTGTGCCTGCCCCCGCCTCCACTTTTTTTTTTTTTTTTTTTTTTTGATATCCTAAGATGCTTTTGCAAGAAGTTCAACTGAGGCCATAAGAGAAAGGGTTTTTTTTTCTTCTTTAAATAGAAAGTCTCATGATGTTGCCCTTGGTAAATTTGAACTCCTGGGCTCTAGCAATCCTCCCGCCTCAGCCTCCTGGGTAGCTGGGACTATAGGACATACCATTATGCTTGGCTGAAAATCCCAGTATAAATATGGTATGGGTATCCACACCCCCTCCCTACTCTGGCTGGGTGTTCAGCCTGCTGTGGGTGGGGGCCAGGGCAGTGCAGCCCAGTGATGGGGGCCCCACTTGGGGGCAAGGTAACCTCAGCACTAGACCAAGGCTCAGGAGGCCTTGTTCAGACCCTGTGGGTTTTAGACCAATTACTGCTCTTGCTTGAGGTTCTGGAACCTGACTCAGGAAATGAAGGCTTTGCAGGGCTGGGAGTGGATGCGCTGAGAAGAACTTGACCCGTGGAGTCAGATGGAAGTGGTCTGTTTTCCCCACCCCTTCCTTCAGCTGCCTAGCTTAGGATTCTTCAGGCACCTTTGCTATGTGGCCTTTGGCTCATTGCTTAACCTCTTTGAGCTTCATTTGCCTCACCTGAAACGGGAATAGTAATTTCCACCTTAGCACTCTGGGAGGATTGAATGAGATGTGTGTAGAGCACTCAGCACAGTCCCAGATAGAGACCAGACCTATAATCAGTGGTTTACTGCTCCCTGCTGTCTGCCAGCTACACTCGCTGGCCTCTGAGTTCAGCTCTAACATTGAGCATTGAGACCAGGGGCAGGCTTCCCCCAGAGGCTAGTCTTCAGTGGAGGCATGGGTCCCTTTGCCCCAGGATGGCTCTGCTAGATCTGGGCCTCTTGGCCATTTCCAGCACCTTGTCCAGTCCCTCCAACCAGGATATTCATTTCCAGCATTTACTGAGCCGCCTGCCGTATGCAGGTGCTAAGCCATGTGTGTGATGAGGTGAGTACGGCATTGCTGGACCATACATGTAAACCATGTGCTGAGCCGTGTGTGTGAGGTGAGTACGGCATTGCTGGACCATATGTGTAAACCATGTGCTGGGCCGTGTGTGTGATGAGGACGTGAGTTTGGCGCTGCTGGACCATGTGTGTGAACCATGTGCTGAGCCGTGTGTGTGATGAGGTGGTGAGTATGGCATTGCTGGACCATGTGTGTGAACCATTTTCTGAGGCATGTGTGTGAGCCACATGCTGAGGCATGTGTGTGATGTGGAGGTGAGCTTGGCATTGCTGGACCATGTGTGTAAACCGTGTGCTGAGGCATGTGTGTGAGCCATGTGCTGAGGTGTATGTGAGCTGTGTGTGATGTGGAGGTGAGTTCGGCATTGCTGGACCATGTGTGTGTGAGGACGTGAGTTTGGCACTGCTGAACCATGTGTGTGAGCCATGTGCTGAGCTGTGTGTGTGATGAGGAGGTGAGTATGGCGCTGGCTGTTTCCCCACACACTGCCAAGGAGACCAGCGTCTAGAGAAGCCGAAGACATGGGGGCAGGGGAGGCTGCCAGGAGAAAGTGATGTCCAGGCTGTGAGCTGAAGGCCACACTGGCAGTACTCTAGAGAAGCAGAGGACAGGGAGGTGCTCAGGCAAAGGAGGCAGCAGGTGCGGAGGCCTGGAGGCAGGAAAGAGGGCCCATGTGGGACCTCCTGGAAGCATCTAACGGTAGGTGAGGCTGGACAGGCGGGCAGATCAAGGGCCCTGTGGCCCTCCGGGGAGCTTCCATCTTCTCTTGCAGCCAGTGGGAGCCTTTCAAGGGCCTTAAGCTGGAGAGTGACACGACCAGGTTTGTGTTTTAGGAATCTTCCTCTGGCTGCTGAGGGAGATCAGATTTGAGTAGGGGAATGGCCTGCCCCCTTCTGCCCCCTCCAGTTACTGGGGTGCCGAGAGCCTGTGGATGGGGCACAGTTTGGGAGCATGAGCATTGTCCTGCTAGGGCACAGAGAGGCAGGCAACCCCGGGAGCATGCTTCAGATGTCATGATCCTGGGGCCCAGGTTTTACCTGGATGATCTGTGTGTCCCGGGACATGGCCTGAACCCCCTCTGGACCTCAATGTCCAGTTTTTACCAAAAATTGTATCTGGAAGGCCTGTCTCTGAAATCCTTTTCCATCACGTCTGATGTTCCATGGGTAAACCTGGGGGTTCAATGGAGCTTGGAGTTGTAGTTTTGGGGTCCAGAGGCAGAGGCTCTGGGCCAGGAAATCTTCCCCTCCCCCAGCCTGTCTTTCCCTCCATCTGTCTGAAAGAAAGTCGGTCTCTGAAACCCAGGGGACTCCTCCACACAGGCCGCCTGCTGTTTTTCCGTTAAAATTACAGCCTTGGAAGTTTTTTTTATTTGCGTCTCAGCTCATTTCTGACATTCCTTTCCAACCACAATGGAGTTGCCTGGGCTGCCTGTGCTCAGGGCCCCCAGCTCACGCAGCTGTGGGCTGACCTCATCTCTGCCAGTGCCAGGCAAGGGGCCGGGAGGGGGCTGGGCTTGGCCTTCCTTCAGGACCACAGGCCCGGCAGCAACGGAAGTTCAGCCGAGAACAGGGGCCTCCTCCCCGTTGTCCCGCTCTCCACTTGGAGTCCTCACGGCTGGAGGGTTCCAGATGCGCCTCTGAGGTCCTCCCTCCGCTGCTTTCCTGGGTGGCTCCCAGGTGTGGTTAAATTGGGGGTGGGTACTCACGTCCCAGATGAAGACCCTGAGATCCTAGAACGGGCAATGCCCCTGGAGAGGACTCCTCCCCGCTCTGGCCTGGGCTGGTCTGTGGGTCCCTGAGAGATGGGGCTCCCTCTCTCCCCATCTCTGGCCTTTGGAGAAAAACGAAGCCTCCAACAGTGACAGAAGGTGGCAGTGATATGGAAGGAAATTTGGCCGTGGAATAGGAGTCCAGGGTTGCGATGCAAGCTCCTCTCCGGACCATTCCCTCTCCCCCCGTGTCTGCGCAGCGAGAGGCTGGATGAGGCGTGCTGGGGTTCCCTTGGCTCAGTCTGCGAGAGCCGAGCTCCCCACAGGCACTTAGCAGCTGGTTATCCTATCTGTTGCCGCCCCCGCCCCTTCCCTGCGCCCCCGCCGCCGGCCACCCGCCCAAAATAGAAAAGGAAAGGAAGTTATTTCCATAGTCAGCGGCAGCCCGGAAAAGCTCCCCTCCAGTGAGGGGGCGGGCGGGATTCCTGGAGCTGGAGACCAAATCAAAGCCAGGCCCGAGAGTGAGAGCGGCCCCCACCGCCCGACCCTCGGCTGCCTGCTCAGTGCACCGTTTCCCTGATTCAGCGGAACACGTGTCCTGCGGTTGCCACGCTGCAGGCTGCCATGGAGCTGTGGGGAGCTCCTGGCCGGGCTCCAGGCTGCCCTCAGGCCCAGGCGGCAGGGCGGGAGCCTGGGGGTCAGGGAGGGTGTGTGCCAGCCCCCTCTTCCTCTCCTGCCTTGCCCAGCTGTCGGCTCTGCCATGGCACAGAGCTCCTGCCACACACACACCCCAGGCCTGGAAAGAGCGGCCCTGGAGCGCCCTGAGAGCGAGATCCTTGCGCAGTCACATCAACACGTCACTGCTCAGGACACAGCTTCCTGAGGGGCTCCCCGGCACCTGGGCAGGGAGACAGCAGTTTCTAGATGAGGAAACTGAGCCCTAGAGGGGAACAGGGGCCCGCCCAAGACGACTCTGCCACTGGTAGTGGAGCCAGAGCTGGAGCTTGGATTTGTGGGGATCCTGGCGTCCCCACATGCCCCCTTCTCAGCAAACCAACACGCAGCAGGCTGTGCTGTTGGGGCTTATGTGTGTGTTTCTTTGGACCATACCTGCCACTCAGCACCATGAGGCTGGCACTGTGTAGGTGCTAGGATAGAAGCAGGAAAGGATGCCATCCCTGCCGCCTTTAGGGGACATTCGTAAACATCTATGCCTACATCCACAGGGTTCCACGTGAGCACCATGGACAGATAGCTCTGTAGGTCTGGAGATCTGGGAGGCGCCAAGTGACTGGAGAGCAGTGAATGGCGGAGAGTTAGCCGAGGCTGGTGGAGAAGTCTCCAGTGATGAGTCAGAGGGACAGGCCTTTGTTTGGGAGGCAGTGGAGGCCATGGGAATCTTTTTTTTTTTTTTTTTTTTTTTTTGTGACAAAGTATTAAACTGTCGCCCAGGCTGGAGTGCAGTGGCATGATCTTGGCTCACTGCAACGTCCATCTCCCAGGTTCAAGCAATTCCCCTGCCTCAGCCTCCTGAGTAACTGGGACTACAGGTGTGTGCCACCACACCCAGCTAATTTTTTGTATTTTTTTTTAGTAGAAACGGGATTTCACCATGGCCAGGACGGTCTCAATCTCCTGACCTCATGATCTGCCTGCCTCGGCCTCCCAAAGTGCTGGCATTATAGGAGTGAGCCACCGCACCCAGCTGGCTATGGGAATCTCTGAGCAGGATCTGACCTGCCTGAGGACCTGGTGTGATGGAGCCAGCAGACCTGGGGTTGGGCTTTGATGGCTCCCGCCTCCCTGTTACCTCCCATCCTCTAGGATCGACGCGCTGGGCTCTGGAGCCCCTACAAGCCAGAGGCACTATCGGAACTGGAACCCACCGCTGCTGGGCAACCTCCCTGATGACTTTCTCCGCATCCTGCCCCAGCAGCTGGACAGCATACAGGTAACGGGGGCCGCCCCACCTTCTACTCCCACCTGCATGTCCAGCAGCTCTCTTTGCCCACACAATTTGTGCCAGCCAGTTTTACTTCCTGATCTTTAAATCCAGGCTGAGCTATTTCTGTTGCCCTGGGTTTATAGGGAAGGGACGCTGAACTGAAAGCCTTGCTTCCTGCCTGGGCCTGGAGGTTTCCTGTTGTATTCAGGGAAGGTGACAGCTCCAGGAGGCTGCCTGCCGCAGCCATCACCTCAGGCTGGAGAGAAGCGGGCATAGGGCAGCCAATGGTGGAGGGCCAGGACACTCCCCTTCCTCCCTTGGGAAGGGCCAGAGGCAGCTTCTCCCTAGATGATGGCAGGCCCCAAGGTGCCTGCACAGCAGGGCAGGTCTACTCTGAGGCCGTTGGTCCAGGGAGAGGGTTCAGTTTGGGAATCCACGTGTAGGCTATTCCATGGTTTGCAGATCTTTCTAGGACTCTTCAGGTTGTAGATGGTGGTCTGTGACGTGGAGGAAAAATAGGTTTTAGGCTCCTGCTGTGTCCCCTGCAGCGAGGGCCCTGACCTGTCCATTGGATTTTGGCTGGCAACCAGGTTTCATCAGGAGGTGTGAGCCTCAAGAGAGGGCTGGAGGATGTTGGACAGGGCGTGTGTGCAACCAGAGGGACGTGGGTGTTTGTGCCACACATGCCCTTGTGTGTATGCATTCAACATGCTCGCTCCGCTCCCCAGGGTAATGCTGGGGCCCCCAAGCCTGGGAGTGGAGAGGGAGGTCCGCCTGCCATGGCCGGGCCAGGGCCCCGAGACCAGGAGAGCCGCTGGAAGCAGTACCTGGAGGATGAAAGGATCGCACTTTTCCTGCAAAACGAGGAGTTCATGAAGGAGCTGCAGCGGAACCGTGACTTCCTCCTTGCCCTGGAGAGAGGTGGGCAGTGCATGCAGCCACTTCCCCCTGGCTGAAGGTGGGAGGTGATGCCGGCTTTAGCCTTGGGGCTCAGGAAAGCACTGAGCTGGGGGCTGAGGGGGCCAGGTGCTTTCTGTCCTACGAGGCATGACTCCCACCAGGTTATCCTGTGGGAGCCCCAGAATTCTGCCAATGCGGACATGGGTCACTGGCCACCCCTTTCTCCCTCGGGACTCAGAGGGAGGAGGGTGTATATTCTTAGGCCTTCTTCCCTTTGCACATCTGCTCTGTGCCAGGCACTGGCCTTGGCAGAGGGCAGCAGGGAGAATAGCACTGCCCTTCCTCACAGCACCAGCCCCAAGGCAGGCATGATGTGTCTGGAGCTCCGGGAATAGAATGACTGACTCCATGGGCGCCAGAGCGTGGGAAGCTCTTGAGTGGAAGGCCTTAGAGCAGGGGCTCTGGAACTCTGTGGGTATTTGGGTTGTCTGTGGGTTGGAGACCTTGCTCCCCAGCCTGGCTGCCTTTCCCCTGCAGGGTAGGAGTGTGTTTGGGCTGGAGAAAATGAGAGGGCCGTGGAGCTCTGTCCCTGTGATGGCCATAGCATGAGAGCTCGTGTGTGTAACTGATGGTGTGTAGGTGGGGAGGAGCAAGTTGTACAGGGAGAAGGCTGAGCTGAGTCCCAAGGTGAGCCCCAGCTTGGCAGCAAAGGTGCTGGAAGTCTCAAGGCCTTTCCTTTATTATTTATTTATTTATTTAGAGACACAGTGGCTCATTTCGCTCTTGTGGCCCAGGCTGGAGTGCAGTGGCTCACTGCACTCTCAGCTCACTGCAACCTCCACCTCCCAGGTTCAAGCGATTTTCTTGCCTCAGCCTCCCAAGTAGCTGGGATTACAGGCACACGCCACCACGCCTGGCTGATTTTTATATTTTTAGTAGAGATGGTGTTTCACCATGTTGGCCAGGCTGGTCTTGAACTCCTGACCTCAGGTGATCCACCCCCCTCAGCCTCCCAATGTTGTGGGATTACAGGCGTGATCCCATCACACTTGGCTGGGTCTTTCCTTTTAAATGTGGGTGTTTGGACGCTATAATCTCTCCATGTCCTTTTAATTCTGACATTCGAGATGGTTGTCAGGTAGTAGTTTCTTTCACTCCCGGTTTTTTGAGAGCTGGGAGATGTTGTGTGCACTCATATTTTGGATGCCTGTGTGCTCATGTGTGATTCTGGGGGCTCAGCCTCTAGCAACCTACCACGTCCCAGCCCAGCCTGCTCCTGGGAGCCCAGGAACTAACCTCCCTGATTTGCGAATGTGGTCCTTTTCCAGATCGATTGAAATACGAATCCCAGAAATCTAAATCCAGCAGCGTGTCTATCGGAAACGACTTTGGCTTTCCCTCTCCTGTCCCAGGTAACTTTGCCTTCTGGGGACGAAAACCTAGAGGCATGGCACGAGGGGGGAGCTCACAGCCAACTTTGCTTTGCATATTTGGAGTTTGGGAGTAGGGTGAAAAAACAGATCGTGGGAGGGGGCCTGTGCCTCCTCAGCAGGCTGGTGGGGCTGCTTCTGCCTCCACCTCCATATCGGCTCCATTTAGCAGCCTTGGGGTCTTTCCAATCCAGCCATGACTGGGCTTCTGAGCCCACAGCTGTGATCGAGTAACAGGCTGGCTGAACTCTCAACCTGTGCCTTGAGTGTAGGCTAGTAAAGGACACACGGCCGGGCACAGTGGCTCACACCTGTAGTCCCAACGTGAGACCCTTTGTCTCCACCAAAAAAATACTAAAAATTAACTGGGCATAGTGGCATGTGCTTGTAGTACCACCTACTCAGGAGGCTGAGGTGGGAGGATCACTTGAGCCCAGGAGGTTGAGGCCACAGTGAGCTGTGATTATGCTACTGCACTCCAGCTTGGGTGACCGAGTGAGACCTTGTCTTTAGAAAAAAAAAAAAAGGAAAGAAAAGGACACATAGTACCCCAAAATGCTGCATGGTGGGACTCAGAGACTGGATAAGTCTTGGTCTCTGCCCTGGGGGATCTTATGGTCTTTTTTTTTTTTTGAGGCAGAGTCTCGCTTTGTCGCCCAGGCTGGAGTGCAATGGCATGATCTCGGCTTACTGCAGCCTCTACCTCTCAGTTAAAGCAATTCTTCTGCCTCAGCCTCATGAGTAACTGGGACTACAGGTGCACGCCAACATGCCCAGCTAATTTTTGTATTTTCAGTAGAGACGGTGTTTCACCATGCTGGCCAGCTGGTCTCAAACTACTGACCTTGTGATCTGCCCGCCTCAGCCTCCCAAACAAAGTGTTGGGATTACAGGCGTGAGCTACCACGCCCAGCCGATCTTATGATCTTGTAAGGAGCAATGCCCAGAGAACAGGTAGAACAAACTAGCAAAGCTGAGGACTACCTGATTTTAGCAAATGCATGGAAAAAAGGAGGGCAGGATCAATCTGGGGAGTTCACTCATTCATGAAATAGCTGGAGAATATCTGCCAGCTGTTAGGCCCTGCCCTAGGTGTTGGAGGAAGGGGAATTTCTAGCTTTGTGTACAAGGTGGTGGGAAGTAAGAATTGTGTGTAGGCCAGGCGCAGTGGCTCATGCCTGTAATCCCAGTACTTTGGGAGGCTGAGGCAGGTGGATCATGAGGTCAGGAGATCAAGACGATCCTGGCCAACAAGGATGGTGAAACCCCATCTCTACTAAAAGTACAAAAATTAGCCAGGTATGGTGGTGCGTGCCTGTAGTCCCTTGGGAGGCTGAGGCAGGAGAATCGCTTGAACCTGGGAAGTGGAGGTTGCTGTGAGTTGAGTCGCGCCACTGCACTCCAGCCTGGGTGACAGAGTGAGACTCTGTCTCACACACACACACATACACACACACACACGAATTGCCTGTAAAGAGGGCTGTGCACTTCTGCTTGGAAGCCCTAATGGCTGAAGGAGGATTGGATGGGAGTGAGGGAGCAGCAGTGCTACTGGGATACGCAGACTACTGAGCTGAGCCACAGCTGGAAACGACGACGTGGTGCCTGTGTGTGAACAGTGGCCCCTGGTCAGTCAGTGCCCCCTGCCCCACACATACACAAGCTGCCCACCTCGGGGAAAGGCTCTTGCCTGGAATAGACCTTGCATCATGCAGTGGAGTCGGGGGTGGAGGAGCAGAGGGTTGGGGGGCTGAGCTGATCCCAGCTTGAAGGGAGAAAATCCTGTGAGACTGACTCATAAGCAGCAGGCTGGGAGCTTAGGCCTCAGCAGATGTGCAGCTGGGAGTTTTAAGCGGGAGCTTCTTGTCCTTGATCCTGAATTAACTAGAGATACCGGGGCTGCTGAGATGGATCAGAATGACTCAAAGGGGACTTAGCAGGCAAGGTGACTGGGGATTAACAGAGTTGCAGGACAGAGAGCAGGGGCTTCAGAAAGGCAGCAAGAGACCCAAGTGGGTGCTGAGCAAGCTTGGGAGACTCTGGGTGGCCGGCAGGGTTCTGACTCCAGAACTAGCCCCATTCTATTCCTACTCACTGTGTAACTAGCCAGAAACCCTGTGGCTGGGAGGGAGCGAGGGACGGGCTCACCCTGGCAGGAAGGACAAGGGACTTGCTGCAGGTGAGTGCCAGCTCTGAGCCAGCACCTCATTAGACTGTCACATGAATGTTGGGGTGCAGCAGGCCATGGTGTGCTGGCGAATGTTTCACAGCCAGCTGGGTGCAGCGGAAGCCTGATGTGTAGCACTTGGTGACCGCCATGGAGGAAACACGCCCAAGCTACCAAGGTGACTTCATGAAACGTGGAGTTGGTCAGAGGCGTGGACGGTTGGGAGCCCACATGAGCTGGCTCTCCACACACACAGTAACCACTAGACCCTTCCCATTTTTACAGAGGAAGAAACAGTCCACAAGGGGAAAGAGGGCCTCCTGGAACTCCATGTCCTCCTTGCTTTAAACTCGCTCCTGGCCAGGGAAGAAAGCTGCTCTTTCTTTGCATTTGTCTGCAGACGGGAGGTTAGGGCTGGGATGGTGGCCGTGGCTGCCACACTGGCCAGCCTTCAACAGGTGTCTTCTTCCAGGAACTGGTGATGCCAACCCTGCTGTGTCTGAAGATGCCTTATTCAGGGACAAGCTGAAACACATGGGAAAGTGTGAGTCCCACTCAGACCCCACTGCCCTCCCGGCTTTTCTGAGACAGGCCCTGTGGCCTCCCAGGGGGCAGGGAGCCCCCCAGAACGTGTCACACAGCTGACTCTCGGTGAACCAAAGTGACTCTTTCATTGCAGGCTGCTCCCTCAGACTTCCTGCCTCATTTCCCTCTCCAACTAAGTCTAGATACATATTAAGTTTTAAATCCTCTTGAGCCCAGGTGTCTGCAGAAAAATAACGTGCTGTACATGCTCTCGCCCCAGTGCTCGTGTTCACGTTCTCTGTGGCTTGAGGAGGCTTGGCCAGAGCTGACTGCACAGAGAAGCCTTTGCTAAGCCTCTGTGGGGGTGGGGGCCTCTTTCCACAAAGTCCTACCAGCATTGAATGCCCCCTTCCTGCCCCCTCGCCTCCCCACCACTCAGACCCACAGCCATGTGTGAATGAGGCTGCCATCCTTTCAGGCTCCATTTCAGGGAAAATCTCGGATTAGTCATAGAAATCCCAGAACCAACTTTGGAGGTGGCTAGGGGAGGGGCGGGAAGGCGGTGGCGGCGGGAAAGTGAGCCAGGATGCGTTGCAGCTAGGTGCCGCTGGGAGGGAATTCTCGGATCTCCAGCGGCCTGCGGTCCCTGGGCCTGGCTCCTGGTGGCCTTTGCTGCCCCTGCAGGCTGACCCTGGAGGCAGCCGCTCGCTCCTGGGGTGGTGTCCTCAGGGGTCTGTGATTCCTGTCACCTCGCCCTCTCCAGCTCCCACCCTTGCCTGCCCCCTGCTCCCCACTCCAGGGGGTCTTGGTCCTCCCCGCCTTTCCCACACCTGGGAGGAGGCCATCTGGTGTGCTGGCTGCTGAGAGAATGACTCACAGGTCTCTCTGCCCCCAGCCACCCGGAGAAAGCTGTTTGAACTTGCCCGAGCCTTCTCAGAGAAAACCAAAATGAGGAAGTCAAAGAGGAAACACTTGTTGAGGCATCATTCGTATCCTTTCCAGCCTGGCACTTGGGGGGTGGTGGGGGTGGTGGAAGCCCAGGGCCACGGAGCATGACCTATACTGGACTCACTGCAGCCCTGCCCTCCCCTGGGAGTGCAAACCCCACTCTGTGGCTTCCCTCCCTCCTCCCCTCCCCTCCATGAGTTCAGTCACCAGTCCGCTGCCCGTCTCTGGGTGCCAACCAGGGACCAGGGCAGCAGCTCCTGTCCCCCTTCCGTAGGCTCAGAAGTTAGCCTACAACTTTCTTTTGGTCTGAGGTCATGTGTGTCTTGGGAGAAAAAGTGGTTCTTCCATCAAAATCAAACCTCCCCCTCATTTCTCTGGTTGAACTGGCACACGAGTCCTCCTCACTCCAAGCATGTTGGCCCAGCCTTCTCACTTTCAGTTAGTTCCTCGAGGAGAAATAGGGCTTTCCACATTTTCACCCGAACTCCTATCCATGCTACTCAAACAGGGCCTAGGATATCAGAGGCTAAGCAGCCAGAGGGGAACAGGGAGGAAGCTGTTTCTCCATCCCCAGAAATGTGAGCGGGGTGAGAGTGTCAGGGCCTGGCCACGCCACTGACCTCAGGAAAAGGAGCCTGGGGAACGGTACTCGGGGTGGGAGGTCAGGTGGGGGTGGTGGATGCCTCCAGGGCTTGGAGGGGTGCAGCAGAGAGGCCGTGGGTCTGGGAGGACTAGGGTGGCGCCCCCTCATCCCTGGGACAGTTTTCCTGAATGGCCTGGCAGGCTGGGGGCTGCTGCATCAACAGCCAACCTCCTGGACGATGTGGAGGGCCACACGTGTGGTGAGGCTGGAGGGGAGTCGTAAGCTCCCACTTCCCTATGATCGTGATCTCCCAGTCGAGCTCCTGGGTGTTTCATGGGAGCACCCACCCTGTCCCCTGGAGGCACACACTGAGGGTTGGTGGGGAGGTGACCCAAAGAAATGGATCTCCCCACTTGGTTGACATTTCGTCTCCCTTCCTGCAACCCCAGAAAGGGGGCCCTAGCCCTCCTTCCACCTAGATGTCTATCTGTAGCATGAAGTGCCAGGTACTGTTTCTGGGAAATATTCTTTGGGGTGTGAGGGGGCAGACAGGCCTACCCCCATGGGGGACCCTCACCCTGAGAACCAAGCCCTGGGCAGTTTCAGTCTGTGGGCCCAGAAGTTTCTCAACTTTCACCCAGCCCCTTCCAAAGGCCACGTGGGCCAGAAGACTCTGCCCCAGACCTTGCTGGGCCTGCAGCTGGACCCTGATCCTCATGCCACATTCGAGGGTCCAGAGGCACCCAGAAACAAGGACTGGAAGGGCCTTGGAGGTCATCTAGATAGTCCAGCTTTCCCATCCCATTTTATAGAGGAGGAAACTGAGGCCCAAAGAAGAGGGGAGAACTTGTCCAAGGTCTCAGAGCTCAGTGGTGGACCCCGGCGGTGCCTGGCTGTCCCGCAGCCTCTCTCCCCGGAACCATGCATCATCCACCTGGGGGGACTTGCACGGGCCCCAGATGAAGGGGGCAGAGAGAGCCGGGTCAGCTCTCTTGCCCAGTCTGAGGGCCGTGCCTGAGCGAGGCCCTCTAGGGTAGAGGCTGAGGCAGCTTCCCTCTCCTTTTCAGACGAAGACTTCCGGGGAAGGCGGCGGGAGGCACCCAAGGTGGAGGAAGCCCTGCGAGAAGGACAGTAAAAAGTAAGGCCCGGAGCCACAGCTGCCCAAGGCCAGGGCCCCCACACTGTGCACCCCATCTGTCCTCCCAGGTGTCCAGAGGTGCTGGGCTTGGGCAACTGGGCAGTGCAGGTCCCACGTGTCTTCCCTCATAGTCGTGGCAGGGATACGGGTGTGGGAACTAGTCCATTGTGTGTCTTTTTTTAGTTATTTATTCATTTGACAAAAGATAAGCACACCTACCTATGACAGATGCTGAGAACAGGAAAACAAAGTCAGTGTTGACCTTGAAGAGTTTACAGTCTGGTTGAGAAGACAGTTGAGGACACACAGAGCACACTGAGAGGACAATTTAGGAAAAACTGGCTGGGTGCGGTGTCTCACGCCTATAATCCCAGCACTTTGGGAGGCCCAGGTGGGTGGATCAGCTGAGGTCAGGAGTTCAAGACCAGCCTGGCCAACATGGTGAAACCCTGTCTCTACGAAAATTACAAAAATTAGCCTGGCGTGGTGGCAGCGCCTGTAATCCCAGCTACTTGGAGGCTCAGGCAGGAGAATCACTTGAATTTCGGGGGCAGAGGTTGCAGTGAGCCTAGATCGAGCCATTGCACTCCAGTCTGGGCGACAAAAGTGAAACTCCATCTCAAAAAAAGAAAGAAAGAAAGACAAAAGAAAAACTGAGGTGATGTCAAGCTGGCTGTGCACACACAGAGCTCTCTCCAGCCCCCTGCTTGGGTTGGGTGGGCTGGCATCTGCCACACCAGGACGAGGAAACCCCTCCTGAGGCAACGGTTTCTGGCTGAAGCCCTGGGTCTCCAAGCCATTTCTCCTCTCTTCCTGTGCCCTCTCTGGGGAAGAAAGAGGGGATGCCAAGGCCTCCTCCAGGACTTGCCAGGACAGCTGTCCCTCTTTCAGCCCCTCTTTCCTATGGGAGAGGGGAAGCTACCCAGCAGTTCCGCCAATGGTCTGGTCCCGGTGGGCAGCAACTACAAGGCTTTCTTGAGCTGGTGGTGTGGCAGGTATGGCCCTGTGTCAGACCATGGAGAAATAAATACTTGCTGCCCTCAGGATAGTCACAGTGGAGGTGAGAGAAACCAGGAATCAGTACATACAAGCGCCCTGTCCCCTCTGCCTGGGCAGCTGGCCCCACGCCCCCTCCACCCAACTCCCTGCCACGTCTCCCAGCAGGCACTGCAGCCCCTTCCATAACCCTCAGGCTTTCCTCAAACCCAGAACCGCAGCTCACTTCCCACCACCCTGGATGCTGAGATACAGCCTGCCAGGGAAACGCCTCCACTGCCACTCCACCCCTTCTCCTTCCTACTGGTCCCCAGGGAAAATGGGTCCTGTCCAAACCACCCTTACATCAGAACTTTGCTCACCATTTTTTTTCTTTTCTTGAGATGGAGCCTCGCTCTGTCACCCAGGCTGGAGTATAGTGGCTCGATCTCGGCTCACCACAACCTCTGCCTCCCAGTTCAAGTGATTCTCCTGCCTCAGCCTCCAGAGTAGCTGGGATTACAGGTGCAGCCTACCATACCTGGCTAATTTTTGCATTTTTAGTAGAGATGGGGTTTCACCATGTTGGCCAGGCTGGTCTCGGACTCCTGACCTCAAGTGATCCACCTGCCTCGGCCTCCCAAAGTGCTGAGATTACAGGTGTGAGCCACCATGTGCAGCCTCATTCTCTTTTCTGTTCCTTCCATCACCACCCTGACAGAAGCTCATCACCTAGGTCACAGCCCAGTTCTCACTACACCTACTCTGATTACCCCATCACCAAAACACCACTTTACTTCTGTTTCTCCTATGCTCTTCTTTTTTTTTTCTTTTTTGAGACAGAGTCTCGCTCTGTCACCCAGGCTGGAGTGCAGTGGCATAATCTTGGCTCACTACAACCTCCCCCTCCCAAGTTCAAGCAATTCTCCTGCCTCAGCCTCCCAAGTAGCTGGGATTACAGGTGCCTGCCACCATGCCTGGTTAATTTTTGTATTTTTAGTAGAGGTGAGGTTTCACCATGCTGGCAAGGCTGGTCTCGAACCCCTGACCTCATTATCCACCCACTTTGGCCTCCCAAAGTTCCGGGACTACAGGTGTGAGCCACCGTGCCTCACCTGAATGAGTCCTCTGAGTCAAGTCTTAGGAACTCTTCAGCTTGGTGTCAGGCCTACCAAGTTCTGCCCCCAGTTTACCTTTTTCCCCCTACAGGTCTCCGTGGCCTAGCTCCCCTGAGCTAAGACATACTAGAATGGGCCAGGTACCCTCCCACCTTGAAGCCCTCCCCTCCAGCTGCTTCCCCGGGAATTCCATTCCCCCACTCCATCTCCTGCTGCCAGAATCCCTGCAGCTCAGCAAGCTGGAAAGGTTCTAGAAATTTGAATGGGGAGATGACCCAGGCAAAGTTCCATGGTTGACCTCAAGTCCCTGGAGAAAGGAGAGGGCTTCGGTCTTCAGTAACTTCTGCCCCAAACTGTCTCTCCAGAAACCAGTGTCCAGGAAAGACCACTGGGCTCCTGTGGAAAAGACTCCTCTCATCCCTTTTTTCCCCTCACCAGATGCCAGCAGCTCTTCCTTGCCAGCGATGATCTGACCCGGTGGGGGCAGCTGGAGAGCAACACTGGCCCCCAGCTGAAGGGCCCAGCTGCAGCCGGACAGATGGTGCTTGAGAACCGAGGCCCAGTGATCCTCCAGCCACAGTCCAGCCCAGCCACTGCCACTTTCCACGGGACTTAGAACTTCGGAGTTGCTGCCTTGCAATTGGAGGAAGGACCTGGGGCCCCTAAAGGCAGCAGCAAATTACAGCCCCTTTTGTAGCCAGGCGTTCCTATGGTCAGTGAGTGAAAATGCAGGAACCAATCTCCCTTAAAAAAAAAAAAAAATCCAGAAAGCAGATCAAAGTTAGAATACAGAAAAGGGCAAGACCCTACCAGAGGCTCTTCCGCCTCAAGGTGGAGTCCCTGCCTCCCTCCCTTCCCCATTGCTCCTGTCACAGACTCTGCCTGAGCCCCGTTCCCATCCTCAGCTCCCTCTGGGCACTTGTGCCCGTCTCTTCCATGGCTTCCTGTAGCTCATCTTTCCCCTGGGGCTCCTGGCCCAGCACACAAGCCCTGCACCCAGCCTGGGTGGGAGGTCCCTGGCCAGTCCCTCGGACACCGTGAGGAGCTATGGGCTACTGCAGAGAGCATCTGCCGACTGTCCTGTCTGGGCTCATCAGGCTGCTGCTGTTAGGGATGGGCTCATTCCCAGCAGCTCCCCACCACCCAGCAGGGATGGGGAGGGTGGCCACCCCGGAGCTGGAGGACTCTGAGGAGGTGGGGTCTTTAAGTTGGCAGCAGAGAAAAGCCAGTTCTCGAGTTACACCACGGTGGGGGCTCATAGGGGCTCTGACTCCCCAGCTGGACTGGAAGTCCTGCTGTCCGAGGGTGGGCAGCAGTGGCCCCGGAGTGACCCCTTGAGCAGGTGCCGGGCTGAAGAGCAAGACCCAGAGGCCGCCAGCCTGGATGGGAGAGCCTAGGGCAGAAGGGCTTGCTGGGTGCCCCTGAGAAGAGTGGGTGATCTAAGGAGCAGAACTCCGGATTCTGGGAACGCTTACACTGCACTGACCATTGCCACTGGGAGGGAGGCTGCACAGCCTGCCGCCGCGCCCTGGACATGGGAGTGCGCCGACCTTCCGGAGAGCGGGGAAGCCTGGTCAGGCACAGGGCTTCAGCGCGGCTTTGGGAGGTTGGGAGTGGGATCCGATTCTTGGCGGGGCCCCAGTGGCCTTAGTGGCCCCAAGATCACGAGGGCGTAGCAAAGGCGAGCCCGTGATCGCACCTTGTCCCGCCCACCCGCCTGGACTCCCGAGGCCGAGCTTCCCCTTGCTGGGGAGGGCCGGGACGCGCCACTGCCGCCAAGCGTGACCAAGTTTGGAAACGCGCACGGGGCAGGGGACGCTGGTTCAGGGGGCCCTGCCCAGGAGCGGCCGCCCCCTCCGCTGCTTCCCACGCCGGGCCTGGGGCCCTGGAGGGAAGGGGAGGTCTCCAACGAGCCCCTTGGGCGCCCAGCTTGAGTTCCCGACGGGTCTCCGAGCCTCGCCTGCGCCAGGACTGGGCGCCCGGCGGGGAATCCCTAGCCCCATGTCTGTGAGTGTTGCTTTATTTTTTTCCTCCTATGTGTGGGTTTTTTCTTGGAACTGTTTCATAGGAATTCCTGTAATAAAGACTTGGTGTTCTCTTGGTGCTCTGATGTAGCCAGCGGCGTGGGCTGGACCCTCCTGCTCCCTCCTGGCCTGGGGCAGGGTTTGTCCCCTGGAGTCCCACGCGCATCCCTAGGGTACCCCGGCCTTGCCTGCCCCATTCACCCGCAGCCCTCTCCGCCTGCACTCCCAAGGGGACACCTGTGGTTGTGTTGCGGACCTGCCGGCAGGCCGTGCCGAGAGCGTTGTCGCCTTCCTGTTTGCACCGAGACAGTAAACCGCTTGCTCGTAGGCAAGGGAGACACCATGGGGAAAGCCAGTTTGTTGCGAAAGTTCCAGACCGTCACCTCCCTAAATAAACAGCTTCTGGATTAAAGGCAGACTGGAGGCTGCAGGAAGTGCAGTTTCAGACTATAAAGGGAACTGAGAGATCTCTCCTTCCCCCTTCTCCCCAGCTCAGTTGGACGACCTCCTGCCACAGAGACAGGCCTCTCCATGCCAAAAGAGGAAGCTGGTGCTGATTCCAGACAGCGTAGTTCTCAAGGTCGAAGTTTTTCCTTGCGTTGAGCCAACCGGCCTTCTCGGGCTTCCAACCACACATCTTGCTCCCAAGCCCCCAGTCACTGCTGCTAAGGCTGCCCCTCTTCCCCCGATGCCATATTTCAGCTGGGTGGCCTCACCGTTCTCTTCCGTGACAACTCCTGTGCCTCCCGCACTGCCTGCAGGGGCTTCCCCCCTATCAGGATCTGGCCCCACCCTCAGTCAGTCCCAGGGGGCTTGTAAAGCGACACACCTGGGACAGGGTGATGCCCAGGGGGCTTGTAAGGTGGCACACCTGGGACAGGGTGATGCTCCACATGAGCGGTCCTGAGCAAACCAGGATTATCCTCCAGCCCTGGGTCTCTGCATGGTAATCATTACCTGGGAAGCGGTTCCGAATGCCAATTCTCAGTCCCATCCCAGACCTACGGAGTCAGAGACTCTGGGGGTACAGCCCAGCAACCTGTGATTCTGTTGCACACAACAGTTTGGGAACCACGGTACCAGGCCAGTACCTAGCACTGGCTGCCCGGAATTACTTGAGTAGCTTTAAAAAAAAAAACTGGCCAAGATGAGGCTCAGTGGCTCACACCTATAATCCCAGCACTTTGAGAGTTCCAGGAAGCAGGATCGCTTGAGCCCAGGAGTTTGAGACCAGCCTGGGCAACAAAGTGAGACCCACCCCTCCCCCGCATCTGTACAAAAAAAAAAAATTAGCTGGGTTGGTGGTGCACATATGTAATCCCAGCTACACAGGAGGCTGAGTTGGGAGGATCGCTTGAGCCCAGGAGGTTGAGGCTGCAGTGCACTGTGATTATGCCACTGCACTCTAGGCTGGGTGACAGAGCAAGACCCTATCTCAAATTAAAAAAAAAAAAAAAAAAAAAAAGATCCTGGCCAGCCCATGTGGTTCATGCCTGTAATCCCAGCACTTTGGGAGGCCAAAGTGGGAGGATTGTTTGAAGTCAGGAATTTGATGTTATAGTGAGCTATAATTGAGCCACTGCACTCCAGCCCAGGTAACAGTGCAAGACCTCATCTCTGTTACAGAAAAAATCCTGATGCTCAGTACCCTAGACCAATTAAATCAACTATGGGTTGTTTTTATTTTTAAACATCTCCCAAAGTAATTAAATTTGCCATCAAGCTTGAGGACCAGCCCACTTGGCAATGTGTTAGGTGTTTGATATTAGCCCATTTGATCTTGCCCAATAACGATCACTTATACAAGATCACAGAGCTAGAACGTCATGAAGCCAGAAAAGGAGGCCGAGGGCTGCCTCACTCCAAAACTTGCATTGCCTCCTCTTCACGCCACCTGCTCAAGTGTGCTCTGTGGACCAGCAGCATCGCCATCTCCTGGGAGCTTGTTAGTAATGCATATTATCAGGCCCCATTTCAGATCTACTGAATCTGAAACTGGGGTGCATTTTAATAAGCCCTTCAGATCATTCTGATGCATGGTCAAATTTGAGAACCACAGTTCCACAACCTGACTACTCACAGCTTGGTCTGTGGACCAGCAACATTCATTGTTACCTGGGAGCTTGTTAGAATCTCAGGCCCTGCCGCAGCCTTGCTGGACCAGAATTCGCATTTTAACAAGCTCTTCAGGTGACTTCTATGCACGTTAAAGCTAGAGAAACACTGCTCTGGAACACTGGTCCTCAAACTTGCTGTACATTCGAATCATTTCTGGTGTGGATTTCATTCCCAGAGATTCCGATTTAATTGGTTTGGGAGTTAGCCTGAGAATCAGATTGTAAAATCCCAGGTGCTTCTAATATGCAACAAGTTTGAGACCCTTACACCATTTTGCCTGTTAGTGTAATGTCACTGAAGATAATTGTAATCAGAGAGAGAAAGGGAGAATGTGCACCAGGTCTAACAAGGAGTGAAGGAGATGGAGCCTCTGCTGGAGTCCCTGATTCCTGGTTGAAGATTGCTTTGGGACCGGCGCAGGTACAGCCTGGACCAGATGACTGCTCTAGCCACCTACCTTCACGCTGCTTGCTCATCTGCAAGTGCGGAGTTCCTGGTATCCACAAGGTGATACCTGCAGATTTATCCTCTGCAAAAATGCAGGGCTGGGCTATCTGAAGTCTGGTCCAACCAGGGCCCCTTCCCCATCGTATGCTTTGTTGTCCCCAGGAATCAGCCCCAACTTGAAAGGTGATCATGGGTCTCGAAAATGCTGTGCCCACAAGAACTGGCCTGGTTATTACCATGCTGGGGTTTCAACCCTCCCTCTGTTCCCTTGAAGCAACTGGTTGGAGATGGGGTCTGGAGGGAAAACAGGAGAATTTGGTCTGAAGAATGAAGGAGGCAGGCAAGGTGTGGGATGATGAAATGAAGATGGTAGCTTTTTTTTTTTTTTTTTTTTAGACAGTCTCGCTCTGTCACCCCAGGCTAGAGTGCAATGGCACAATCTCACCTCACTGCAACCTCTGCCTCCTGGGTTCAAATGATTCTGCTGCCTTAGCTTTCTGAGTAGCTGGGACTATAGGCATACATCATCATGCCTGGCTAATGTGTGTGTGTGTGTGTGTGTGCACGCGTGTGTATTTTTAGTAGAGACAGGGTTTCACCATGCTGGCCAGGCTGGTCTCAAACTCCTGACCTTGTGATCCACCTGCCTCAGCCTCCCAAAGTGTTAGGATTACAAGCATGAACCACTGTACCCCACTGATGGTAGCTCTTTATAGAGTGTTTATTGCATACCAGACACTCTCCTAGGGTACTTTACATGCATTATTTCACCCAATCTTTTGCAAAAGTTATGTGAAATCAGTATTACTACTTGTGTTTCACACAGAGATGTTTAAGTCCTTACTCAACCACTACCCTCAGTAAGAGGTAGCAGTACTTGCCAATGAACCCAGGCAGCTAAGTTCCCGACATGATACCTAGTGGGGTGGGGGATGCAGGGGGAATGCAGTTAAAATGCAGCACCCCTGCACAGATGCAATCTGTGGAGCACAGAAAGGGCCCACTAGCTCAGAAACATCACCACAGTGATCTGTGAACCAGCAGAATGCCTGGAACGCCTCCATTAGCATTCATCTGATTTTAAAAACAATCTCTTAGCATTTCCATTAAATGGCAAATATGCTATTGAGAGAGAAGCACATGAACTCCTTATGCCCATTATCACAGCATAGATTAATTTGTTGGATTAATGGGCTGCACCAGCTGGAGGGAGAGTTGGAAATTTCTGGAGGTGGCCAGGCGGGAGAGGGCGGGCATGTGAAGGGGGCTGTGTAAAATGACTGCCACCTGGTGGTCATTTTGCAGAACTGGCGGTCACTGGCACTGAGAGACCCGGCACCATTTTCCCAGAAGGAAGATGTGAGCACCTGTTTGGCCTTAAGCCAAAGAGGCAGAAGGGAATTTACTCTGTTCATATGGTCATATGTTTTGTAAAATTTGCAAAACAAATATATGTTAATTTTTTTTTTTTTTTTTTTTTGAGACGGAGTTTCACTCTTGTTGCTCAGGCTGGAGTGCAATAGTGTGATCTTGGCTCACTGCAATCTCTGCCTCCCGGGTTCAAGCGATTCTCCTGCCTCAGCCTCCTGATTAGCTGGGATTACAGGCATGTGCCACCATGCCTGGCTATTTTTTTGTATTTTTAGTAGAGACGGGGTTTTGCCATGTTGGCCAGGCTGGTCTCGAACTCCTGACCTCAGGTGATCCACCCGCCTTGGCCTCCTAAAGTGCTGGGATTACAGGTGTGAGCCACTGCACCTGGCCAAATTTTTTCTTAAGAGGGCGACTATTAAGATTAGATAAGTGGGCCGGGCGCCGTGGCTCACGCCTGTAATCCTAGCACTTTGGGAGGCTGAGGTGGGTGGATCACCTGAGGTCAGGAGTTCAAGACCACCCTGGTCATCATGGTGAAACCCCATCTTTTAAAAAAAAAAAAAAAAAAAAGATTAGATAAGCTTCAGGCCCCACAAAACCAGCATCTACTCTGAAGAGCTGAGGCCTAGAGTCAGATGTCCTTTCTAGAGAGTAAAAGAGTCACAGTTCTTTATCAGGACAAGAGGGTTATTTCAGGGACTCTAGTGTGAGGAGCTGTGAAGCTCAGTACAAACTCAGCACATGCCTCCTTGCTCTGACCTTGCCATTCAAAGTGTCCTGGTTTCCCTGGATGCAGAACTTTCTTTTCCAAAACTGGGAAAGTCGTGGGCATACTTGGGTGGGTTGGTTATCCCAACTGCAGATTTGCAGCACTGCCATCAACCTGGAAGCGTACTAGAAATGCACACCCAGACCTACTGACTCACACTGCATTTTCCAAGATCCACAGCAAATGCATGTGCATATTAAAGATCAAGATGCTGTGGCTTCCACAGGAAGAGAAGGGCCCACCCTGGCCCTGAAATATATGCCTTCAGGGGGTTTTGTGGGCTGCAAAACCCCACAGAGTGATTCCAGTTGGCGTTCAATTCCAACAATAAAAGGCCAGCTTCTTGCTCCAGGCCCAGTTGGCCTGTTTTTCACTGGTCACAGTGACATAGGCCTTCCAGGGCATAAAGTACTTATTTCTCTGCTTGAACTGGATTCTTCATGGGGGTAAGCCCAGGTTTGGTGAAGAAAAGAGTGGGTAGCCAAGTGAAAATAGCTCATAGGCTGGGCGTGGTGGCACACACCTATAACCCCAGCAGCTCACACCTGTAATCCGAGCACTCTGGGAGGCCGAGGTGAGTGGATCACCTGAGGTCAGGAGTTTGAGACCGGCCTGGCCAACATGGTGAAACCCCATCTCTACTAAAAATACAAAAATTAGCTGGGTGTGGTGGCACATGCCTATAATCCCAGCTACTCAAGAGGCCGAGGCAGGAGAATCACTTGAACCCAGGAGATAGAGGTCACAGTGAGCCGAGATTGTGCCACTGCACTCCAGCTTGGGTGACAGAGCAAGACTCCATCTACTAGGAAAAAAAACAGAAAAGAAAAAGAAAATAGTTTGTATGTTGTTAGGTTAGAATTTTTTTCTTTTTTCTTTTTTCTTTTTTTTGAAAGAGAGTCTCAACTCTGTCACCCAGGCTGGAATGCAGTGGCACAATCATAGCTCACTGTAGCCTCAACTTCCTAGGCTCAAGTGATCCTCCCACATTAGCCTCCTGAGTAGCTGGGACTGCAGGCACATACCACCATGCCTGGCTAATTTTTGATTTTTAATAGAGACCAGGTCTCTCTATATTTCCCAGGCTGCTCACAGACTCCTGAGCTCAATTGATCCTCCCACCTTGGCCTCCCAAAGTGCTGGATTACAGGCATGAATCATGGCAGCCAGCCTCAGCTGAGATTTAACTGCAGGACACTGTTGCTCTGAAGCATAGTCAGAAGATACCGTCACTCGTATTTACTGAGTAGTTACCATACACCAGGCACTGTTTTAAGCACTCAGCAGGAATGAACCCACTAGTACATCACTACAAACCCTCTGCTAGGTGCTATGATTACCTCCACTTTACAAGTGAGGAAGCTGAGGCCCAGAGGACTGTAAAAGAGAACTATCTGCCAATGAGGCACAGAGGACGGCCAGAGTGGAAATGGCCAGGATGTGCAGGGAATGGTGACGTAGGGGATTCTTTCCGTTCAACCACAGCTCTCTCCCTATGTGTGTATCTGGGGAAGGCCTCAAAGGAAAGCTGGGCCTGGGAGGGAGGGAGGGCTGGATGTGGACAGGGCTGAGATCCCACCATCCTCATTTGTCCTAACTTGGCTTTATTTATCCATGCTGTTCACTGGTAAACTCTAAGAGCTCTGAGCCAAGCACCAGGCCGGGTGTGGGGAGCAGAGCTAAAAGTCCTAGTTCCTGCCCTCAAAAAGGCCCCTGGAGCCAGACTCAGAGAGGTCAACAGAGTTACAACACACACAGAACCCTGAAAGAGATAAGCAGAGGGAAGGAGGGAGCAGATCTGGGGACTCACCCCGTCTTTCTGGTGCTGGGGGCTGAAAAGCTTTCTCATCTGAACTGACTCTTGATAGTTCCTTGAAGCCTAGGAATGGGTCTGAAGGGAGCTCTCAGGAGAGGGGGCACAAGCCCAACAGCCTGAAGGAAAGAGAAGGCACTCTGCCTCCTTTTTTTTTTTTTTTGAGATGGAGTCGTGCTCTGTTGCCCAGGCTGGAGTGCAGTGGCATGATCTTGGCTCACTGCAACCTCCACCTGCCAGGTTCAAGCCAATTCTCTTGCCTCAGCTTCCCAAGTAGCTAGAATTACACCAACATGCCTGGCTAATTTTTGTATTTGTAGTAGAGACAGGGGTTTCATCATGTTGGCCAGGCTGGTCTTGAACTCCTGACCTCAAGTGATCCACCCACCTCGGCCTCCCAAAGTGCTGGGTTACAGGCCTGAGCCACTGCACCTGGCTGCCTCCTCCTATAATAGTCCTCCCTGCCCTTTGTCCTCCTGGTCCTGCTGATTGCTCCCTGATTTTAGCTGTCTGCCACAGGTGAGTAGCAGCATTCATGCTTTCATCAATATGCTGGGAGTTTCACTTAGCAAAGCTGTTCCACTGTTGGGGATGCTCTACTTCATTTTGTCTGACGAATTCCCACACACTGTATTTTCTTTATTTTTGAGACGGAGTCTCTGTTACCCAGGGTGGAGCGCAGCGGTGCGATCTCGGCTCACTGCAACCTCTACTTCCTGGGTTCAAGTGATTCTCCTGCCTTGGCCTCTCGGGTACCTGGGATTACAGACATGCACCACAACGCCCAGCTGATTTTTGTTTTGTATTTTCAGTAAAGACCAGGTTTCGCCTTGTTGGCCAGGCTAATCTTGAACTCCTGACCTCAAGTGACCCACCCGCTTCAGCCTCCCAAAGTGCTGAGATCATAGGCATGAGCTCCATGTACTATTTAAATTAGGGCACTGTCACAAAGATGTGGGCAGAGTGATGGGAAGCTAGAAGGGATAGTCTAGACCACGTGGCTAATAACAGCAGAGCACAGCATGCTAACTATGTCTAGGCTTGAAGGGGTAGGGGAGGGATGGTGGCTGGAACCTAGTGAGAGAGCTGCGACTTTATGTTCTAGAACTTTGTGTTCCAGGAGGGAGCCAGGGAAATAAGATCTACTTCACTATTCTCCTTCCTTCAAGTCCCCTGCCAACGCCTTCCATTGGCAGCACCCACTGGAATCCAGCCGAAAGCAGAGGGCAGGGAGCTGGTGGATGCAGGCCACAGAAGCCGGCCTCCCGGGGCACAGAACAGGGTGAAGGATGGCAGAGAGTGGGTGTGGAACTGCTTGGGCAAATGGGAACTATTCAGCACTTACGGATCAATGTTAGGAGCTGAGCTGTGTCTTCCCCAAATTCATACATTGAGGTTCTAACTCCCAGTACCTCAGAATGTGACTATATTAGGAGATAGTCTTTAAAGAGATAATTAAGTTCAAATGAAGTCATTAGGGTGGATCCTAATCCAGTAAGACTGGTGTCCTCAGAAGAAGAGATTAGGACAAAATCCTCCCACACAAAGGAAAGACCATGTGAAGACTGGGAGAAGAAAGCTGTCTCCAAGGCAAGGAGAGACTAGCCTTGTGCAGAATAAACCAAACTTGCAGACACCTTGATCTTGGACTTCTAGCCTCCAGAATACGGAGAAAATAAGTTTGTGTGTAAACTACCCACTCTGTGTGTAAATGGTGTTAGGGCAGGCCTAGCAAACCTCATGCAATCAACAAGCTATTCAGCACATAACTTAGTATTTATATATTTGCCTGTCTTCTCTACTGGACAGTTGGATTCTCTAAGACTCAGAATAGTCAGGTGTTTACGTGCTTATGGAATGAATCAATCATCCAACAAGAAAGTAAAACAGTAGGGCAATCTATGAAATATTATCAAAATGCTGCAGTCCCAGTGGCAATGGGTGGATGACACAGCACAACAGCAGTAGCAATGCTGTTCCAGCCATCAGGTGTGTTTGTGTTGCTCACAGGCACTCACTGTGTCCCAGGGGTTGTGATTAGTACTTTGTATGAATGATCTCTTTTACTTTAGCAACAAGCCACGAAGATAGTTGACACTGCCATCGTATTATAATTATTTTTGAGACAGGGTCTCAGCTCTGTTGCCCAGGCTGTAGTGCAGTGGTGTGATCGTGGCTCACTACAGCCTTCAACTCCTGGGCTCAAGCCATCCTCCCACCTCAGTCCCCCGAGTAGCTGGGACTATAGGCATGGACCACCACACCTGGCTAATTTATTTATTTATTTATTTATTTATTTATTTATTATTTAGAGACTGGCTCTCACTATGTTGCACAGGCTGATTTTGAACTCCTGGCTCAAGCAATCCTCTCACCTTGGTCTCCCAAAATGTTGGGATTATGAGCATGAGCCACGGAGCCCAGCTTCACATTTTAAAAGCTGGAGAAACAGAGGCTTGAAAAGTTACGTAACTTGCCCAGAGTGACACAATTAGTGGGCACATCTACAATGAGACAGTGACTACAATGGGGCTGAGTGGTGTTGTGGAAGAACATGACCTTTGGAGTTTACAAGTACCACTTCCTTATCTGTAAGATTATCAGGACATCACCTATGGCAGCAGGTGGTTGAACAACTGAATGAGATACTTGAGGCTTCTTGGTGCCTCCCGTAGCACAGTGGTGCATGGTGTAAGTACCCCAGCCCCTCACAACTTTGGGTGGCTGTGGTCCCTACTCAAGAAGATAGCTTTAAATGTCCATTCTGCCTGCCCGCTGCTGCCCAACAGCTCCCTCCTGTATTATGAATGAATGCTTCTTGGGCGTGTATTTCTCGTGCAGCCTCAGAAGGCTGTTGATCAATAATGCTCCCAATATCCCCAAAGTACCCCCAGTCTTCCTGCCAATATTCTGCTCTCAATCACGGAAGTAGGCTGGAAAGGGAAACTTCAAAGGCTTGGAAGAGGAAGGGACCACTCCAAGATTAGAGAGAACATTTCTGCCTTGCAGTTCTTCCCCTGTTGAGGGTTTGGGTCTTTGTCTCCTCTCCCTGATCTTGAAATAAACCCTTTAACTCTTTAGCAGCAGTGACTGCACTAACCTATGGTAGCAGTTCCTGGTGGGAGAAGAGAAGTGTGCCTGTAATCTGGGCTGGCAGATAGTGTTGCTGGGACAGAATTAGAAAGTTGTTACGAGGCCTGGGAAGACTATATTTAGCTGGGAGCATATTTACTCTTCCCAGAGCAAGGTTTTCTAGACCTCCTGAGGTCTGGGAGACTAGAACCTTTACATTTGGCCTGAGGCCAGAGATGTGCTTGCTCTCTCTTCTGTGTTCCAGAGGGTCTGGAGACAGCAGTAAAACCCACCTCAGGTTAGCTCTGGGCCTCAGTCACTGGATCCCTGCCTTTGTAGGGGGAGCCTGTTTTACTGGACCCTTGAGCCTACCACCTCCAGCTTTAGGCATAGCTTAGGTGGCATTGTGAGGTCTTGGAAAGGGCCCTGGCTGCCCCCGCCCCCCACCCTGCCCCAGGCTGACTCTATCAGTTGCTTATCAGACAAGTTATTTAACTTCCTGAGGCCCTGCTTTCTCATCTATAATGAGGATGTTAATAGCTACCTTGTGGGAAGGTATGTGGATTCAGTAAGATAAACACACACGAGCAGTAACTACTCATCAAACAGTCCTTCCTCCCCCTCACCAGCCTCAGAGTGGGAGGACTCTAGGATGACTTGACTAGGCTCCCAGGAGACATTGTGTGTGATTCAAAACATTCACTGGATTAAAAGTTCAAATATGAATACAAACTCTTGACAAGTCAGGCTCTGAGGCATATATAAAGGAAAAAAAAAAATCTCCCTTCCCTGCCTGCAATTTCACTCCGAGATATTCAATGTTCACAGCCTTGGGTGTCCTTCTGCAGAATTCCATATATAGAAGTGTTTTTTTTTTCTCTTTTTCTAACGAGTTTGAGATTCCATTAAACATGTTTCTCTGAAACTTCATTTTTCATTTAGACATAATTCATGTACGTTAACCTAGGTAAATACATATGGATCTAGCTCATTCCTTTTAATAGCTGCATAGGGTTCCAAAAAAAGGTATGAGAAATAATTTTCCAGCCGTTTCTCATCTGATGGATTTTCCTTTCCCCACTACAAACAATGTCGCAACGATGATCCCTGCGCAAACATCCTCATGAAATGATGCCTTAATTTCTATGGGGTTCTTCCCCCAAAATATGATTACTGGGTCAAAGGTTATGCTACACAGTTTGCATTTTTTTTTTTTTACAGCTTGACACTGAGAGATTACTTTCTCCTGATTTTTTCGTTTCCTTCTCGCCGTTTGTTTGTTCCAGACACTTTCACTTTTTGAGCTCCAAGGAGGAGCTAGCCCGCGACGCCGGCCGCGGGAAACACCAGTTGCAGCCAGCATCCCAGTTAGCGTGGATGCAGGTGTCACTCCGGCGACGAGGGGCTTAGTGGGGAGCACTACACAGAGGCGGAGGCTCGAGATCTAGCCTAGCATAACCCTGGGCAAGTGACGGTTCCTCCCCGGCCTTGGTTTTCTTCTGCGTAGTCTGTGACTCTGAACATCAGGCTCAGCTTGGGCCAAGAGATGGTGACCTCAAATCTCGGCCTTTGTTGGCTTCCCCAGGACTGTAGGCTGCGCCTCACTCCCGCTGTGTCCCACTACTTCCCCTCCGCGCGGCCCCACCTTTTCAGAAGAGTTGGCTCAACAAGGCAAGAAAGAATGAAGCAACCACTATAATGAATCCCTCCCCCAGCTCGGTCATTTATTACTTCTGTCCCTCTTTGGCTCGCTTACGCCCTTTTGGCTCGGCTATCGAATGCTCCTGCCTTAACCTGGCAAGTAGCCTCGGAGCGCTCCCGTTCGGCCTATCACTTGCTTCTGCCTGTTCCGCTCTCCTGCAGGGGCTGTGGTGAAAGCACAGAGATCCTTGGCTCGGCTAGCAACTTATGCGCCCTTTACCTGGCGCAGCCGCTTCCGGTTCCGGTAGCAGCTTGTCACGCTCTGTTCCAGGCTCTGATCATGGCAGGCAGCCGGCTGGAAACCGTAGGGAGCATTTTCTCGCGGTGTGTGCTACGAGCCGCGGTGGGCTGAGGGTGCCTTCCCCAGGCTGGGGTTCTCAGCTGGTCACGCTCTTCCTTGGGAGGGACTTGAGCAGGGGGGACGCGTTCTGCAGGGTGCAGGGGCTGAGCCGGGTGAGGCCCTCTCTCATGTTTTCTCCTGGCTCGGAATAGCTGTGCCTGACGGTGCCTCTCTTTGAATTTGTGTGTCACGTTAAAGATTATTGCAGCTGTCCCTCTTCGAGTGGAGGTCTCTAGGAAGAGGAGGGGAGGAAGAGCCTGATGGGCCTGACTAGAACGCTCTTGAATTTTTACGTGACTGATCGCGGGTGGGACGCACAAAAGAACATAGAGGGATTTAACCCCTTAGCGTTGTTAGTTTGGTTTGGGATGTGGACAGACCTTCCCTGTAGGTGGGGAGCAGTCCTCCCCCATTCTGTGTTGCAGACCGCATGGTACTTTCAGTGTCTCAAGCTGTGCTAGACTGATTCAGGGGCTTTGGCAGGCTATTGCAAGTGACCCAGTTTCGTTTTGCTCCCTTCCTAAGGACTCGGGACCTGATGCGAGCAGGGGTGCTGAAGGAGAAGCCCCTGTGGTTTGACGTATATAACGCCTTTCCCCCGCTCAGAGAGCCCATCTTCTGTAAGCCCCGCTTGCGATATGGCAAAGCCAAAGCTTCCATCCAGGACATCTGGTACCACGAGGATCGGATCAGAGCGTGAGTGCGCAGCCCTGTAGCGGACGGGAGGCAACAGAACTTCAGAAGGGAAGGGTTCACTAGCAGTCTGGTAATTTAAATATGAAATTGAGACGGGGCTTACCCTGTGGAGAAGGCTTATCTAGCCAAATTAGGGAATAGCACCCCTTCCCCAAAGTGAAACTGAAGTTCTGAAAAGTGGAATCTGGAGCCTAGCTACTGAGAGATCATTGCAATTATAGCTGCATGTTTCTGGGCATCTGCTTTGTGCAAGGCACTGTACCAAGCTCTTTGCAAGCATTATCTCATTCTCTAACAGGCCTTACTCTAACCTGTAGGGTAGGTATTCTTGTTTCCATTTTATTCAAGAAGACTGTGAGGCTCAAGGAAATTAGCTAACGTCTTGTAATTAGTAAAAACACAGGAGGGTGGCAGATCTGGGAATCACATCTCTGACTCCAGGCTTGTGATGGTCATTGTGCCTGCCTTCTCCCCTAGTAGAGATAGGAGGAACATGTTCTATGGATCTAGTAGTCCAGATCGTTGAAGACCCTCGATAAAAAGATGCTTAAAAGTCTAAGAGATTTAAAAATAAAAATCACTAGGAATTTGAAGGAAAATCATGTGTTCTTTTTTTTTTTTTAGCATCCATTTTCTCTTTTTTCCTTAAGCTCAGTGGCAATAATTTTTCCTTTTTTTTTTTTTTAAGTTCAGCTTTTTGTTGAACACATTGTAAAAGATATTTAGTCAAAAAGACCAAAGCCCATGTCATCATCATACTCCTCGGATTCTTCTTTCTTTGCTTCCACTTTCTTCTCCTCAGCTGGAGCAGCAGCAGTGGAGGGGGCAGGACCTCCTGCGGGTGCAGCACCGGCTGCTGGAGCAGGTCCACCAGTCCCCACATTGCAGATGAGGCTCCCAGTGTTGACGTTGGCCAGGGCCTTTGCAAACAAGCCAGCCAGAAAGGTTCAACATTTACACCGACTGCTTTAATGAGGCCATTGATCTTATCCTCCATGATAGTCACCTCTTTTATTCTAACAGTAACACATGCTACTTGTAGAAAATTTAGAAACACAAGGAAAGCATAAAGAATAAAGCACAGGCTGGATATGGTGGCTCACCCCTGTAATCCCAGCACTTTGGGAGATGTAGGTGAGGATAGCTTGTATCCAGGAGTTTGAGACCAGCCTGGGCAACATAGCAGGACTTGTCTCTACCAAAAAAAAAAAAAAAAAAAAATAGTTGTCTTAGTTTATACTCTGATTAGCAGTTTCTGTGAGTTCTTACTTTATCGTTGTCAGTATTGATAATGATTATTTAGGAATTTTTTTTTTTGGGCCAGGTGCAGTGGCACACCCCTGTAATCCCAGCACTTTGGGAGGCAGAGATGGGCAAATTGCCTGAGCTCAGGAGTTCAAGACCACCCCAGGCAACATGGCAAAACCCCGTCTCAACTAAAATGTGAAAAATTAGCCAGGCGTGATGGCAGGTGTCTGTAGTCCCAGCTACTTGGGAGGCTGAGGCAGGAGAATCACTTGAACCTAGAAGATGGAGGTTGCAGTGAGCTGGGATTGCATCACTGCACTCCAGCCTGGGTGACAGAGGGAGACCCTGTCTCCAGATTTTTTTTTTTTTTTTTGATCTAGATAATTTTAAAATAATAATCCCAGCACTTGGGGAAGCTGAGGCAGGTGGATTACAAGGTGATGAGTTCAAGACCAGCCTGGTCAACATGGTGAAATTCCATCTCTACTAAAAATAAAAAAAATTAGCTGGGCATGATGGCCCACACCTATAATCCCAGCTACTGGGGAGGCTGAGGCAGGAGAATTGCTTGAACCCGGGAGGCAGAAGTTGCAGTGAGCTGAGATTATACCACTGTACTCTAACCCAGATGACAGATCAAGACTTTGTCTTGGAGGAAAAAGAATAACAATGGTGTTTAGAGATTTTGATTTTGATTTCTGTTTCTTTGACAAGTTTCTCTACTTTGATGATTATTGGCCATTTGAATTTATTTTTGAAATATCTGTGTTCTTTACCTATTTTGATAATTATTATTGATCAATAAGAGTTCTTTATAGAATTGAAGATACTAAGTCGTTGACATACACTCCAGACATTTATTTATGTGTTATTGTTATTCATAATGCTTGTTTAATGTATAGAAGTTGTTTATTTCATTCCACCAATTGTTTGGTGCCTTCTACATGCTAAGCGTTGTGCCAAACATTGTGCTAGGCACTAAGGTATTTTATGTATTCAAATCTACCATTTTTTTCTTTTTGCTGGCTTCATTGCTTTTAGGCATAGAGGGTTTAGGAAAGTCTTTTTCAGTAAACTCAACTCTTTTTCTGAGTTAACTTTCAAAGTTCAATAGAGGTTGAAGCTAGTAGAAATATTCATTCTTTAATCTTCTTCCCGCCTTCCCTCTCCTTTTCCCAAAACTTAGTCACAGAAAATGTGCTTCTAATGGTTTCCTAGCAACATTTCTTTTTTTTTTTTTAAGGCAGGGTTTCACCATGTTGGTCAGGCTGGTCTTGAACTCCCTACCTCAGGTGATCCACCCACTTTGGCCTCCAAAGTGCTTGGATTACAGGCGTGAGCCACCACGCCCCGCCAGAAAACTGGTGGAGGTTCCGGGGATTCCTAGCAACATTCTTAAAAATGTATTTAAAGTTCTTTATTTTGTTATACTAAAAAAAAAAAAATAATTGTCGCACTCTTTTGGGACTACTTCTCTGCTGCTGCTCAGTTTTCATGTTTCCCCCTTTGTATACCTTGAGAACTTTGTTCATACTGCCCCTGTTGTGGCCTTAGCCTGTTGTTAATTGCTCTACATTCCGAATGCCTTGTCTTTTTCAGTAACAGCCATTCATTAAATACTGTCATGGGCCAGGCATTGTCGAATTCATTCTTAGAACTTCAGTGCCTAGCCCAGTGCGTGGCATATAAGTTGTCTCTTGAATGAAGAAGCTAATGGACTAATTAATGAACAAAGGAATTACAAGGATGGTAGAGACAAAAGAAAATTCCTTGGAGAGGAATGGTGGAGGGCCAGACTTGGGACTGTTTGGAGAACAGCCATCAGAGTTTTATGAGTTTTCTGAAACAATTTCAGGAACAGTGGGCTAGAAACCCCTTTTAAGGCCACATTTAGCATCCCTATACATGTATCTGAGATCTAAGTAAGAGGTAAATCTCTCACTGCGAATTTACTGACAATGCCCCTCTCCTCGAATACTGGTGTTAATTTGCTTTTAGTACCTAGAATTTGGTTCCTTTTTCTTTTAAATATTTACACCAATGAGTGTGCCTAATTGACTTTGATCACATCCCTTATTATTATTTCTGGATGCTAAAAAATGGAATTTTTGAGGTCATTATGTTTTGAATTGGGGCCCAGGCTTTCCCCTGGGACCCCTCCCTCCCCCCCAGCATTCCTTTAAGGTAGCAGAACAAGTAGGTTCTTGTTCTACTTGGAAACTTTCGGCATAAGACATGACATCTTTGAGGAGAGTAAATGCTTTTTCAGCACCTGTCTTCTCGGACCCATTGCATGCAATTTGTGGTTCATTGACACATTAAAATCATTTGTGCTTTGCTGTCACGTGTAATCCTGGCACTTTAGGAGGCTGAGGCTGGCGGATCATTTGAGGTCAGGAGTTTGAGACCAGCCTGGGCACATGCTGAAACCCCATTGCTACTAAAAATATAAAAATTAGCCGGTGTGGTGGGGCACACCTGTAGTCCTAGCTACTTGGGAGGCTGAGATGGGAGAATCGCTTTAACCCAGGAGGTGGAGGTTGTAGTGAATCGAGATTGTGCCACTGCACTCCAGCTTGGGCAATAGAGTGAGACTTCATCTGAAAAATAAATAAGCAAATACAAATTTAAAAAAAAATAATTTGTGCTTCTGCTGTAGATAGCATTGGAACTGGGTGACAAGTGGTTGGAGAACATGGAATAGTTTACTGGTCCCTCTTGTTAAATATTATTTCTTTAAATTCTTTTTTTCTTTTTCAATTTTTTACTATCATCAGAACATATAAACATTATTTCTATTAATGCCAAAATATCTTGTATTTATATAATTTATTGAACCTTTATCTTTGGGCCTTCTTTTTTTTTTTTGGTGTTTTTGGTGTTTAAAAAAGCTTACAGAGTGGTTGTGCGTGCCTATAGTTCCAGCTACTTGGGAGGCTGAGGAAGGAGGACCAGTGGAGTCTAGGAGTTCAAGGCTGTAGTACACTATGATTGTACCTGTGAATAGCCACTGCATTCACTACAGCCTGGCAACATGGCAAAACCCTTCTCTTAAAAAAAAAAAAAGAAAAGAAAAGAAAAAAAGGAACTTACAACAAAATAAATAAACAAAACAGATGTATTAAAACCTAAGTGTAAAAGTGAGATCATAATAGTAATGGAAGAAAACATGGAAGAATTTAAAACATAATCTGAGTGATAAAGGCTTTTTAAAGCATGATATAAAACTCAGAAGCCATAAAAGAAAATGATAAATTTTTCTGCACAAAATAGTACCATAAGAAAAATCAAATGACTGCCAACAAATTGGGAAAGATATTTGCAATGTTATGACAAAGGACTAATTTTCTATTTATATGGCTACAGAGTTTGCTTATAAATCATTAAGAAAGAGACCACTCTCATAGTTTTGGCTGCTATAAATTACCATAGACCAGGTGGCTTATAAACAACTGAAATTTGTTTCTCCTATTTCCAATGGCTGGGAAGTCTGAGATCAGGGTGCCAGCAAGATTGGATTCTGGGGAGGACTGTCTTCCCGATTCCTCACATTGAGGAGAGCAGAGAGCGGAAGCAAGCTCTCTCCTGTCTCTTACAGGGGCACTAATCCCATCATGAGGACTGATTACCATGACCTGATTACCTCCCAAAGGCTCCATCTCTAAATACCATCGCACTGGGGATTAGGATTTCAACATAATAATTTTGGTGGGACACATTTAGTCCATAGCAACCACAAAATAGAAAAGTGGACAAAGAACATGGACAGTTCACAGAAAAGGAAATTCAGTTTGCTTTTAAACTTGAAAAGATGTCCAGTCTCTTTCATAAGAAAAGCATATTAAAACTATAAAGAGTTCTAGTTTCTTACCTATCAGGTTGGCAAAGATCAAAAAGTTGGAGAACGTGTGTGTGTGTGTGTGTGTGTGTGTGTGTGTGTGTGTGTGCATGTGTGTATGTATATATATAAATTTTCTTTTGAGACAGGATCTCTCCCATGCTGGAGTGCAGTGGGGCCTATCATGGCTTGCTGCAGCCTTGACCTCCTGGGCTCAAGTGATCCTCCCACCTCAGCCTCCTGAGTAGCTGGGACTACAGGTGTATGCCACCATTCTTGGCTAATTTTTAATTTTTTTGTAGAGATGGGGTCCCACTATATTGCCCAGGCTGGTCTCAAACTCCTGGGCTCAAGTGATCCTCCTGCCTTGGCCTCCCAAAGTGCTGGGATTACAGGCATCAGCCACCATGCCTGGTGTAAATATATATTTTTTCCACTGGGATTACGGGCGTGAGCCACTGTACCTGGCTTGTGTGTATGTCTGTGTGTATTTTTTTAGAAACAGAGTCTCAGGTCTTACTGCGTTGCCCAAGCTGGTGGTGAGCTCCTGGCCTCAAAAGAGCCTCCTGCCTCAGCTTCCCAAGCAGGTGGGATTATATGTGTGAGCCTCTACTCTCAGCTGGAGAATGTAATTTGGTCAAGGCATGGGGAGATAGACACTCATATATTACTGATGTGAATGTAAATTGGTGCAACCACTTTGGAAAGGATTTTGGCAATTTGGAAGGCTTAATTACAAATACACATACCTTGATCCAGTAATACCACATTTGTGAATTTATGCTACAGACTTATTTGCATGGTGCACTCAAATTATAAACAGAGATACTTACTGCAGCATGGTTTAGAGGAGCAGAGGACTGGAAACAGTCTCCAGGCATTGATAAGGCAAGATGTAGGGAGGAGAAATGGGGAGTGACTGCTGAGGTACAGTGCCTCCTTTGAGGGTGATGAAAATGTTTTGGAACTAGATGGAAGTGCTGATTGCACAGCTTTATGAGTTTTCTACACGTCACTTAATTGCACACTGAAAAATGTTAAATTTGGGTTGGGGACAATGGCTCATGCCTGTAAGTCCAGCATTTTTGGAAGCCAAGGTGGGAGGATCTCTTGAGGCTGGCAGTTCAAGACCAGCCTGGGCAGCATAGTGAGACTGCATCTCTTTTTTTTTTTTTTTTTTAAAAGACGGGGGTTTCACCATGTTGGTCAGTCTGGTCTTGAACTCCTGACCTCAGGTGATCCGCCCGCCTTGGCCTCCAAAGTGCTTGGATTACAGGCATGAGCCACCATGCCCAGCTGTGAGACCGTATCTCTACAAAAAATTAAAAACTTAGCCAGGCTTGGTGGTTCTGCAAACCTGTAATTCCAGCTACTCAAGAGGCAGAGGCAGGAGGATTGCTTGAGCCCAGGAGTTTGAGGCTGCAGTGAGCTACGATCACAGACTGCTTCCAGCATGGGTGACACACTGAGACCCTGTCTCTTTAAAAAAAAAGAAAAGAAATTTAATTTTATAATGTATGACTTTTACCTCAGTTTTTAAATTTATTTTTATTTTGTTATTTTTTGAGACAAAGTCTTGTTCTGTCTCCTAGGCTGGAGTTCAGTGACGATCTCAACTCACTGCAACCTCCACTTCCTGGGGTTCAAGCGATTTTCCCACCTTACCCTCCCAAGTAGCTGTGACTACAGGCATGTGGCACCATGCCTGGCTAATTTCTTTGTATTTTATTTTATTTTATTTATTTATTTATTTATTTTAATTTATTTTTTTCCCTCTTGACCCAAGGGCTCAGATCAATCTTTGTATTTTTAGTAGAGACAGGGTTTCACTATGTTGAACTGTTTCAAGTGATCTGCCCACCTGAGGCTCCCAAAGTGTTGGGATTACAGGCATATGCCACCATGCCTGGCCATACCTCAGTTTTTAAACAGGCAAGATGTGGAGCAGGGTTTACTATGCTTTGGGTTAAAAATGTGGCTGGGGGCGGGGAATGATAGTGCATATATGCTTGTATATTAGTGGAATATTTCTGGATGGATATACAAGAAATTGGTTAGTGCTGCTTCCTGGGAAGGGGACTGGGGAGTTGGGGTGCAGAAGAGGGAGAGAGTGTTACTTTTCACTGGCCACCCGTTTGTGCTATTTGATGTATGTGCCATGTGCATCCATGCATTACTTATCTAAAAAAGCAAAACTGTTCAGCCTAGGCTATATGGGTTGTACTGTATATAACTCCTCAGGGCCTAGCACTTATTCTTTCTTTTATTCCATTCTCATCCCCAGTCTATAATCGGAGATTTATATTATGTCGTTTGCATTTCCTAGGAAGTTTTATTCAGCGTATGGGTCTGGTCAAAGAGCTTTTGATCTGTTCAATCCAAACTTCAAGTCTACCTGTCAACGGTAAGGCATTTTATAAGTCCTGGGCTATTCATATTATTTTTTAAGGATTTCATTATCCATTTGATAGTGTGCAACAGCATGTCTTAACAATGCTAACAAACCTAAAATGTGACTGCTTGGAATTACAGGTTTGTGGAGAAGTATACTGAGCTGCAGAAACTTGGAGAAACAGACGAAGAGAAGTTATTTGTGGAAACAGGGAAGGCTTTATTGGCAGAAGGTATCATTTTAAGACGAGTAGGCGAAGCAAGGACTGTGAGTATTTCATTGTTAAAATTGTTATCGGGAGTATAATTATCCCTCATTATGCCCAGGGGATTGGTGCTAGGACCCCTGAAGATACCAAAATTCACAGATGCTCAAATCCCTTTTATAAAGTGCTGTAGTTTTTGCATATAACCTACACATATCCTCCCATATACTTTAATCATCTCTAGATCGCTTACAATGTATAACACAATGTAAGTGCTATATAGGTAGTTGTTATACTCTATTTAAAAAAAGTTTTATTTTTTATTGTTGGTATTTTTTATGTTTTTTTTAATTGTTAAAATATTTTTGATCCATGGCTTGTTGAATCTGCATATGTGGAACCTGTAGATGCAGAGGGTTGACCAGAGTTGCCAACTTGATGGAAGTTAAAGAGAGACTTGGTTGTCTTTCCCTAACCTTGGCTTATGTTCTTAAACTCCAGGTCAAACACTGTTACATTGAATATACTAGAATTTTGTGGTAATGACTGCCACTTGAAACAAGTGAGTCATCATTAGGGCTTTTGAAATTGTGGTTCTATAGACTTTTAAAAGTCATGTTTACTATTTGTTATAGTAGAATTGGATCTGAGATGTTAGTGCTGAATTTTTCACTCAGTGACAGAATGTGCCTAGTTTTATATCTTAGCCAATCAATTGAGTGAAAATGATCACATCTGTGTGATACTTATATCTGGTCTTTTAAGCAACAGGAAGGTAGTCGCATTTCCCAGACATCTGAACACCTGAGTGTCAGACCACAGATGATGTTGGAAGAAAATGAGCCTCAGAAAGAAGCTCCACAGGACCAGCATTTGGAGGCACCTGCAGACCAGTCGAAAGGTCTCTTGCCTCCCTGAAGGACTTGTATACTGTGTATGCTGGTGTTCACACTCTACTCACTGGCTGAACGTTGAGCTATTTTTAAACAGTTGAACTGTGTAAATGTTTCTTGATCTCTAAGGTATTATGTTTGCCTTCTCTTAGTTATTTCTGGGTTGTCATAAAGCTCAGTATCATGGTTTGACAGAAGCAGTTATGTGAACTTTTATGTTAGGACATTACTAAATAAAGAATTCCCTAACTGTGTATAAAGTAAATTTACTTTGAATTGTAAATAACATGAAGAAACCTTTATAAAGATTGTTCAAATGGGACTCAATCTGACTAGGTTTGCTTTGATGTTTGTTAGTATGTGCGCTGGCTACATTTGATTCCCTGCTACATACATATCCTGATCCATCAGACTTTTACATGTACATATGGTGTGGTCCCTTGGCCAGCTGTTTTTGTCTGCAGAGAATCTTTGTACTTCTTGCTATAGAATGATTATCTTTCAACTTGAGAGGTCAAGCAGACTTGCTCTTTGTGGTAAGAGTGACCTGTCATTGCTGATGCACAAAGGCCAAAACTATAACTTGAATGTTGTGGATTGAGTGTGCTGGAGTCAATTAACATACGCCTGCACAGACTAGGCTGTTCAGTAAATTCTTGTTGAATGAATGAGTGAACGAATGGTTACATCCAGCTAAAGACTGAATTCAGATGGTGTAGGTAACAGGATTGCCAAGCAAGGAGGCAGCTAATTTAGACGATGCTCGCCACCAGCATCCACCTGCCTCTCTGGGGCCAAGTGTGCCTACAAGTCCTTATCAACTGCCCTGCCTTCCTCATTTCCCCAGGTTTTATTAAACACATGAAATATCCCTCTGAGATTGCAGCCTTTGTATATGTGGTCAAGGCAGTGGTTTTCAGCTGTTAGTAGTAAGCTGCTTCAGAAATTCCCTATTTTAGAACTCATGTAGCTTTTCTACCTGGTGGTTCTTTGTGTATGCTCTCCTCTCTCTTGGTACACTGTGAGCAGGGTTCACATCTCACAGCCTGTACATCGTACACATCCGTGCATGTGGGTGCTTGGTTCAGGCAGGTGAATGAATGCATGAGGCAGAAGTAGCTCACAGCCATGCTGCTCCCCCTCGACCCTTATCCTTGTTTCACAATTGCTTGCCTTTGGAGAATGCTTTATTTTTCAGTAGGGAAGTAAATTTCATCCATTCAAAGACATTACACAATGATTGGATACCAAACATTGGGGCAGACCTTGGGAAGAGGACTTAAAAAGCAGGTGAAAGATACAGTCTGTTCTCAGAGGAACAATTGAGGGGGTCACTCATCTCTACACCTCAGGTTTCTCGGTTTTTAAGGGCTGGGGGGTTTTTTTGCCACAATGATGAAGACTTAAAAATTTTTTTTTTTTTTTTCCCTCATGTCTGAGTTGAGGTCCCATTTTTGTTTATTTTCCTCTTCTGCAGTTTTAAATTTTTTCTGTTTTTTTTTTTTTTTTTTTTTTTTTTTTTTGAGATGGAGTATTGCTCTGTCACCCAGGCTGGAGTACAGCGGAGTACAGTGGAGTACAGTGGAGCAGTCTCGGCTCACTGCAACCTCTGCCTCCTGGATTTAAGCGATTCTCCTGCCTCAGCCACCCGAGTAGCTGGAATTGCAGGTGCATACCATAATGCCTGGCTAATTTTTGTATTTTTAACAGAGACGGGGTTTCGCCATGTTGCCAAGGCTGATCTCAAACTCCTGGCCTCAAGTGACCCTCCTGCCTCAGCCTCCCAAAATGTTGGGATTACAAGTGTGAGCTGCCATGCCTGGCCTTACAGTTTTTAAAGTTTTATTTCAGGAGATAGGAGTCTCACTCTGTCACCCAGGCTGGGTGCAGTGGTGCATACCCTGCTGCAGTCTTAAACTCCTGGGCTGAAGCCATTCTGGCACACCTCCCAAATAGCTAGGACTACAGGCATGTGCCACCATGCCTGGATCTTTAACTTTTTTTTTTTTTTTTTTTTTTGTAGAGATGGAGTCTTGCTATGTTGCCCAGGCTGGCCTAGTCTCAGACTCCAGGCCTCAAGTGATCCTCCTGTCTCGGGCTTCCAAAGTGCTGGGGTTACAGGCCTGAGCCACTGTAGTGGGGCTGAAGACTTTTAAAGAAGAAGTTACTTGTTGCTTAATTCTTTTAAAAATTATACATGCACATGGTTCAAAACAGTGAAAAGCTGGTCTCCCACCCCTGTTCCCCAGCAACCCATTCTCCCTTCCCTGAGGCCACTACTGCCACTATCACTATTTCTTTGTAGGCTCTTCCAGAAATATTTTGGGCATGGAGGATGGGACACTATATATACTGTTCTGTGTCTCGCTTTTCTAGTTAATATGTCTCAGAGAGCCACTGTGATGTAAGCAGTGCCTGACTGAAGGAAATGTTTCTTTGTTTTGCTGTTTTGCAAATGGGCTGCTAGAGTTACAGGATCCTGGATCAAGGAGTAGATCATTTTGAGTTTTGATATCTTCCTCCATAGAAATTTTGCTAAACTATACTCTCACCAGCAGTGTCTGAGAATGCCTGTTTCCCTACACATTCTGATCTTGTTAAACCAGACTGGGACTCTCCATAAGCCTGGTAGAAGTGAAGGACCATCCCTGTATAGGAAACTTCTGGATGGGGAAAAAGCTGCTGTCACTCTGACTTTTTTTAGGTTGAGTCTTTGTGATCAAAACATAGTGAAAGGTGTGAAGCTTACTTTGGAATCTCAGCTACTCCCACAGTTTGGGCAGAAGCCATCATCAGGTCCCCATCATGTTTTGGAGAGAATGGAAGTGTGACTGCATTCTTGGCTTTAAAGAGCTTAAAATTGAGTTGGGACTACAAGAGTGACTTGTGAAACAGCAAGATGAACAGGAATCCTTTTAAACTGAGATAAAAGTACAGTAGAGGTTCAGGGGGAGGGATCAGTTCTGGATTTGTCTAGGAATACTGCATGAGACCCTGGAATGGCGGTGGGATGGAAGTGTACGGGCAGTTTCTTTGGCCAAGAACACCCTCCCTTCCACCATGGTCTTTAGGAATTGAACTTGCCATGCCCTTTTCAAATGGTGTCTGTGCTCAGAAACTACATAATATCAAGTCCCTTACTGAACCCCCTGCAGATTGCATTCATAAGGTGATTCACTGCTGTTGACCAGCCTGGCCTACTGTTTGTACTCCTGCCTCGTTTACTGTGGCCTTCATTCAAGTGGTAACTATTCTTTACCTATTAAGAGATAGGATAGGTGTGGTGGCTCATGCCTGTAATCCCAGCACTTTGGGAGGACGAGGTGGGCAGCTCACCTAAGGTCAGGAGTTTGAGACCAGCCTAGGCAACATGGTGAAACCCCGTCTCTACTAAAAATGCAAAAATTAGCCGGCTGTGGTGGCGGGTGCCTGGAGTCCCAGCTACTCGGGAAGCTGAGGCAGGAGAATCACTTGAACCTGGGAGGTGGAGGTTGCAGTGAGCTGAGATCACGGCACAGCGCTCCAGCCTGGGGAGATGCTGGCTCAAAAAAAAAAAGTAGTATAAAGGAGGGCAGAAATTTTTTTTTTTTTTTTTGAGATGGAGTTTTGCTCCAGGCTGGAGTGCAGTGGCGCAATTTTGGCCCACTGCAATCTCTGCCTCCTGGGTTCAAGCGATTCTCCTGCCTCAGCCTCCCGAGTAGCTGGGATTACAGACGCCTGCCACCACACCCAGATATTTTTTTTTGTATTTTTAGTAGAGATGGGGTTTCACTATGTTGGCCAGGCTGGTCTCAAACTCCTGTCCTCAGGGGATCCACCTGCCGTGGCCCCCCAAAGTACTGGTATTACAGGCGTGAGCCACCACGCCCAGCAGAAATTCTTATTCTTTTAATCCATTGAAACATTAAACAGACTTTCAGGAGCAGACCCTCCTAGAGGTTTGCAGAATCCAAGGCAAGGAAGGTATGTATCCAGGTTACAGTGAAGTTTGCACCAGACAAGTATGAAGATCTGGGTTCTAGATCTGGATACTTCAGGCGGTTTTTACTGCGTGACCCTGTGCCTGTCACAGTCTTTCAGCCTAAAGACTGTAAAATATGGACAATGTATGTTTGCCTTTTTGGCTTCCAGTTAGTGTTGTGATGATTAATTGAGATAATGAGAGCAAAGCTCATCTGTAACGTGTGGCAGGTGCTTTTATTACTATTGTGAGCGGTAGTGGAAAAACCCATTTGAACAGATAGGATGAGATAAGATCACGGTGACCTTGACAACTACATGGAGGAGCTCGGTTGGGTATGGGAAGGTTTGAGCAGGGAAAGAATGTAGTGAAAGCAGTGTCAGGTCAAAGAAAGGTTTGCTTAGGAGTGATACAAAGAATGGGAAGGAGGAGTGGGCAGGGAAGGAGGAAAGAGGAGACATGTGAGAGGGACCAAAAAGGAGGCAGCAGTTTCAAGGTTACAAACCTGAGTGACTAGAAAACTTAGCAGTGTCACTAACTCCCAGTTGGTGAGGTGGAACTGGAGCTCTCCAGGAAGAGAGCTTCAATTCTCCACCTACTAAGTTGAAGATGATGGTGCTATGTCTAAGTGGCAGACAGAGATAAGGGAAAGGTGTCTACAGGGGCAAGATTTGGAGCCAGGAGAATAAATGAGCTCTCCAAGGGTAGTGGAGAGAGACCCAGGATGTTGGGGGCTGGCCAGGTAAATAGTTTCCGTGATGGAACAGGAGGAATGAGAAAGCCAGCAAAAGAAACTCACATCCCACATCTTCCATCATCTATGTGTCCAGACTTGTTTAAGTGGTCCCCGATTCACCAAATTTTATAGAGCTCTGCCTTTGCTTTTGTTGGATAGGCCTGATTTTTTATGGTGTTCTTAAAAGGCTAGCCTGATTCTTTAGGTAGTTTTGTAAAAGACTTTGTGATGAGAGTTCTCTGATAATGAAAGTGATATTACAGAATAATCTGCCCCCGAAAGGATTCCTGATTTTGTTAAAGTGATGCCTTTCTCTGTAAATAAATGATGACATGCCACTTGAAAACCTTCAGCAGATTTCTTTTTTTAAACAAAGTCACTCAAGTGGGACAGTAAGATTTTCTCGGAGGCTGGCACTGGTGCCGGCCGGCCTCTGCTCCAGGCAATCCAGACGTGGCATGCCGGAGTTGGGCCTCATCCATCTTGAGCTCTCATCTGCGACCAAGCCTGACTCAGAATGGGCTGGCAGTTTTCCTAAGTACATGGGAGTTAGGGCAGAGAACACGATGTGGTGCTGGTAGTCAACATAAGCTGGCACAACCTCAGTCAGAAAACTGGAGCTAGGAGCAAGCAAAGGCGAGTGGAGGAGGGAATGGGGAAGGCCGAGGCTGTTTTCTTCCCGGTCTCTATGTTCCTGAGCTCAATTCCAGAACAGCCAAAAGGTGGAAGCCTGACTCGGGCTAAGTTAGTCATGCGTTTCGAGCCTTTGACCATGCTCGGTGAGATGAGGGATGCCTGAGCAGGTTCAGTGAGCAATTTGGTCGAGGTCACCTTGGCTGGCAGAGGAAGGGCACCTGCCCTCCTGTGGAAAAGACAGGAAATGGCTTTCATGTCACTCCTAGGGTAGCACGCAATGTGGCAGGCGGGTCTCTGATTGGATGAGCCCAGCGCTGAAGCAGTTTCTGTGGTGATACCGAACCAGACGAGTGGTTATTGCTGCAGCACAAAAATGAAAAGGTTGCTAGGGGAAGGCAGAGGAAGCAGGAAGTTAAGTGTTATGTTCCCTATGTCATGTTGCCACCGCCAGCCACCGCCACCAGCCTCCATCCATACAGATTACAGACGGGGTTTTTGGGGAATACTAGCCAACAACGAAAATACATTTCGGGTTATCATTTTACCCTCAATGGATGCTTTTCCTGGACTGCAACTGAAATAAATGTCAGTCACCGGACCTTCTAGATGCTCAGTTCTTTTAATTAAAAGATGGTTCTAAGCAAGGCCCAGTAGTGGTCTATTTATTATTTATCAAGCATTTTCCTTCCAGCAGTTAGTGAAAGGTCATTGGCTTCAACTGAGCTTTGTTTTTGGTGAGCAGCTTAGATGAAAGATACACAATCAATCTCTCCTGTTTGCTCATGGGCAGGACACTGTTTAATAGTCATTGTGGCATTTAAGATCGCAGGCCTCTGAAACATGCAGAAAAGTGCATGTGCATCCCTTGCTGCTGAACATTTCTCCAAAAGTAAACATCAGGTTGTGATTATGGTTAATAATGAGATATTGATTGTTTGAAAATGTCACCGCCTGGGACCTGTCGGTTCCAGCACCACTAGATGGCGCTGCACTCTCATGCTGTTCAACTACAGTCATTTCATTTCCTTGCCTCGGGGTACCTTGCCTTTCAAGGTTGGCGAGTGTCCTTGTAAAATAATGTTCCGGCTGAAATTTAGGAAGCTGAGGTCCTGGGGTGCTATTGGGATGGGGTAGAGATGGGAGGGGACAGGCTGCGGGACGAATGATAAAGGCCTGCCGGGGAAGCGGCACTGTTTGCACCATAATAGGAGCTGGAGAGGAAGGCGCTTACTGCGCTGAGCCCCTGGAGACTCTGCCCAGAGCAGTGTTTCCTAACCTTCTCCATTCTCCAGTCAATGACACATCTGCGAATTTGCTGTGGAGGACGGCGGGAGAGAGAACAGTGCAGGCAGGGAGGCGGAGCAGCGGAAAAAACCCAGGCCTTGGAGAACAGACCTGGGTTTGAAACCCTGATCTATGGCTTTGTCTGGTGACATTAGGGGAGTTAGTGAATCGTCTGACCCTCAGTCTCCTTATCTGTAAAACAGGGGTAGTAGCGTCTACCTCACTGAGTTGCTGTGAGGAATGAATGAGAACGTGAACAAAGTTCTACTCCGTCTTTGCTTTCAACGTCTAGAAGGCTTTCATCCACCGTTGATTCCCACCGGGTGGGGCGGGATTAACATGCGCTGCGTTAACATGGAGAAGAAACGAGAAGCCGTATTGGGCCCCTTTCACCAGCCACTTGTCTAAACACAGCTTTCTCTACCCCCCGCCCCCAGTATCACTCTGTCCGTTATCTTCTTCCAAATTTCTAGCACCAAATAAATGAATCAAATTAGAGAAAAAAAATGGGGGTATAGGGGTGGGGGAGGAAGCTAGAGAACATCTTGGGAACTCATCCACTTTGGGTACTTATCCCATGCTGGTAGTTTCACTGGAAAATGTGATTTAGTAATTTCTTGGATTGTGTGTGCACGTGTGCACGCCTGTGTGTAGAAACCAACATTTTAAATGACACTCAATGACACTCATTCTGTTTCTTTTTTCCTGCTAACTTTTTATAAAAATAGGGAAGAAGTCCCGCTCTGTCACTCAGGCTGGGGTGCGGTGGTGCAATCATAGCTCACTGCAGCCTCAACCTCCTAGACCCAAGTCATCCCACTGCCTCAGCCTACTAAGCCTACTAGGGCTACAGGTGCATGCCACTATGCCAAGCTGATTCTTACAAAGTTTCTGTAGAAAAAGGGTCTCCCATGTCGCTCAGGCTGGTCTCAAACTCCTGACCTCAAGCGACTCTCCCGTCTTGGCCTCCCAAAGTGCTAGGATTATATGCATGAGCCACCATGCCTGGCCCTTTTCTGCCTCCTTGCTGTCCCCACCCTGCACCCCTTCCACCTTCCTTTCAGCACACTTTTCTGCTTTCTTTCTCCACTCTCTTTGCCCCAGATTATGGCGGACACCTGGAGGGTTACTACCTAGAGGCCCAGCCAGGGAAAATGGGTCCAACCTCAGAGCCTGGGGACCTGGGGCTGTTCAGCAATTGGGGAGGAGTTTCTGAAACTCCTTCTGGAGCTCCTCCCTATGAAGGGCATGGGGAGGCAGTGGGGGCCAGGGCAGAAATGGTGGGCAGGGTGGGGGTGAGGCCTGGAGGGCCAGAAAGATCTATCCATGACCTTCCTGCCCTTCCCACTGTCCCACACTCTCTCACTCTATTTTACTCTGGTGGGCCCCTCTGCCTTGGATTACCTGGGATGTGAGGCCAGAGGAGCACAGAGCTAAGGGTGCCACCCAGTGGGTTACAGAGGGAGGGCTCTGATCTCTTTCCTCTCTAAATCTCAGTCAAAAGGACTGGGTTCAAATCCTGATGCTGGCACTCCTTTGTGGCCATGGCTTTGGACAAATTCCTTGACCATTGTGAGCCACATCCAACCTCAGCAGAGAATCTGGAACCTAATAGATTCTTGGAAATATATTTGTCAAGTAAACAAATGAATGATTTCCCTATTTTTGACATGGGAAAATAACGTTAGTACCAAATACATTTTGGGGTACAAAACCCAAACAAGTTGCTGGCTGTGCAGAACTTTGTAAGCTCTCAAGCCTTCTAGTGCTCCACAAAATAAACATGCAGGAAAGAAGAAATGGCTGTGGAGCTGGCGGTGATGGTCCTGGCCTTCAACCCAGAAGCAGTGTAGATGCCAAGAGGCGAGCCCCCGGAGAGGCAGTGCGGCGGATGAGGGACAACTAGCGGAAAAGCCCAGCTTTCTAGTCTCTGCCTGCTAGAGAATTCTGCAGGAAATGCAGGACTGTTCTTCAAAGCCTCTCCTCTCTCAGGTGCTCGGCGGAAACCCTGGGCGAGCTCAGGGTTATCGCTGGAATATTCAGTGCATCTGAGGAGGTCCTGTGCTTTATCACCAGCCCCTGGCTGGCTCCTGCCCAGTGGGGCGAAATGGCCCTGCTACTTCTCTGCAGCTCCGGTGGCCTCCTCTGCCCTCCCAGAGCCATTGCCTTCTCAGGTCTGGCTTCCTGCTGAGAACCAGGCTGGCATAGATGTCACTTGGCTGCTCAAGGCTTCCAGCCCTCTTGGGTGTGATGTCAGGGACAATGGGCTGACTTTGCCACTACCGCCAGCAGTCACAGAACTCCTATAGCATGGGTAGGGGCTCCATTTTCAGATGGGAAAAGGGAAGGCTCGGTGCCTGGGATCCAGGTCACCTCAGTGAGTGAGCCTGAGCCACATCTGGTCTCCCTGCCTACCCACCCTCCTAGGCCCCCAGGGTTAGAACAAGAAGACAGTGGGCTTGATCCCAGAAAAGTTCCCATTTAAATACAGAGAAGGTAAAGCTTGTCTTTGGCAACTTTGCCCCATCCCCAACTTTCCCATTTTGTACGTGAGAGAAGAGAAAAGGGCTGTGGGAGGTGGGCCAGATGAGGAGGAGGGTCTGGTAACCCAAGCTCCAAGCAGGCGGAAGGCACAGAATGTCCCACAGTCCTGTAGCATTCTGGCCAGGTCCCCCTGGCCTACTGGGCAACCTAACGTCTGATACAGCAAGTTCTGGGGTTGGGACTGTTTTTTGTTTTTTGGTTTTTTTGAGACCAAGTCTCACTCTGTTGCCTGGGCTGGAGTGCAGTGGTGCTATCTCAGCTCACTTCAACCTCTGCCTCCTTGGTTCAAACGATTCTCCTGCCTCAGCCTCCCAAGTAACTGGGATTACAGTCATGTGCCACCATACCCAGTTAATTTTTGTATTTTTAGTAGAGATGGGGTTTCACCATGTTGCCCAGGCTGGTCTTGAACTCCTGACCTCAAGTGATCCACCCACCTTGGACACCCAAAGTGCTAGAATTACAATCATAAGTCAGTGTACCCAGCTGTAGACTGGCTTCTTTTTTTTTTTTTTTTTTTGAGACAGAGTTTTACTCTTGTTACCCAGGCTGGAGTACAATGTCGCGATCTCGGCTCACCACAACCTCTGCCTCCTGGGTTCAAGCAATTCTCCTGCCTCAGCCTCCCGAGTAGCTGGGACCACAGGCGCAGGCCACCATGCCCAGCTAATTTTTGTATTTTTAGTAGAGACGGGGTTTCACCATATTGACCAGGATGGTCTCGATCTCTTGACCTCGTGATCCACCTGTCTTGTCCTCCCAAAGTGCTGGAATTACAGGCGTGAGCCACCGCACCCAGCCAGACTGGCTTCTTAAAAGTACACTTTAAACACCTGTAACCTCTAAGAAGGTCAAATTTAGGAAAATTTCATCTGCAGGACTGAGGTCCCCTGAGCCATTGGCCACTTGTAATTAATATTAATAAGCTCTAGATGACAGATGTTTATTGCTAGACTGACACATGCATTGCTAACCCCCAAAGGAGTGGCTCTAAGATCTAAGAGTTAAGGCTGCATCCATCCCCAGACTACAGTGGCTGAGTCGGTCTGCTTCCCACTTGCTCACGAAGGCCTGTTCTTGCTGGAAATGTCCCAGAAGCTGGCAATAAACACAGGTCACCTTATAGAACATCTTATTTTTTTAAATTTAATTAATGATTTTTACTTTTTTAGAGACAGGGTCTCACTCTGTCACCTAGGCTGAAGTGCAGTGGCTTGATCAAAGTTCACTGTAGCCTCAACTTCCCAGGCTCAAGTGACCCTCCTGCCTCAGCCTCCTGAATAGCTGGGACCAGAGGTACATGACACCCTGTCTCATTTTTCTATTATTATTATTTTTTTTGACACAGAGTTTTGCTCTTCTTGCCCAGGCTGGAGTGTAATGGCGTGATCTTGGCTCACCGAAACCTCTGCCTCCGAGGTTCAAGTAATTCCCCACCTCAGTCTCCCAAGTAGCTGGGATTACAGGCATGCACCACCACGCCTGGCTAATTTTGTATTTTTAGTAGAGATGGGGTTTCTCCATACTGATCAGACTAGTCTCAAACTCCCGACCTCAGGTGATCTGCCTGCCTCGGCCTCCCAAAGTGCTGGGATTACAGGTGTGAGCCACAGCACGCGGCCTCATTTTTCATTTTCTTGTGTACTGATGGGGTCTTTTTTTGATGCCCAGGCTGGTCTTGAACTCCTGGACTCAAGCGATCCTCCTGCCTTGACCTTCCAAAGTGCTGGGATTACCGGTGTGAGCCACCGCGCCTGGCTGAGCCGCTTTTGACTTTCTGAACCCTGCTTTGACATTAAGCCATTACGATGCATCAGAGGCTGCTAGAAAATGGTTGCATGAGGCATACTTGTGTGTGTGTGTGTGTGTGTGTGCGTGTTTTGTAAGAATGTTGTTGCCTGTTTTTTCCTCTATGAAGGCCCATGGGAGAAATTTCTTTCACATCTTAGTTTAAGAAAAAAATCTGCTGCTTTTGAACAACTGGGGTGCTTTACTTCCAAGGTCTTGGCAAATCTGGTGTCTTAGTTTCCCTCTTAGCTTTGGCTGTGAGGAAATTCAGAGCTTAATTTACAGTTACATGCAGCTCTGGAATAGGAGATGGCATTGTCTTATTATGAAATATTTCAGGCATTCAAAAATTACAGAGACTGTACAACAAATATCCATGTACCCAGGTTAAGACATGAGCCTCTTGTGTCCATTCCTGGTCCCTTTTTTCTTTCTCCCTACTCTTGTGGTGGATATTTTCCTGGACTTGCTGTTTATCTTTCTCATTAAAAAAAATAATTTTTTTCTACAAACATATGTACTATAACAAATGTACAGTATGGTTTTACACATTTTAAAATACTATATAAGTGGCTTTATACTGCATGTATCCCTATTCTTTTATTTGAACTTTTTACTCAAGAGTTTTCTTTTGAAACTCACCTGTTTTGCCACATGTAACTCTAGTTAATTCATTTTCACTGCCATGTGATATTCTATTATAAGACTAGATACATGAATACGTAGGGTTTAAGAGTATAGCTCTGGGGCCAGGCTGCCTTGGTTCAAACCCCAGCCCTGCCACTTACTAGTTCTGTGACCTTGAGCAAATGACTTAACCTCCTCTCCATGACTCTGTTTCTTCATCTGTAAAATGGGTCTAATGATACCACCTATCTCATAGAGGTGGAAAGAAATGATTTAATAGGTGAAAAGCATTTAAAATATTCCTGGTAAGTAGTGTAAGAGTTAGTCTCATAAGCACTAATGGAACATTCTTCTTCTTCTTTTTTTTTTTTTTGAGATGGAGTTTAGCTCTTGTTGCTGCCCAGGCTGGAGTGCAATGGCACAATCTCAGCTCACTGCAACCTCTGCCTCCCAGGTTCAAGCAATTCTCCTGCCCCAGCCTCTGGAGTAGCTGGGATTACAGGCATGTGCCACCAAGCCCGGATAATTCTGAATTTTCACTAGAGAGTGGGTTTCTCCATGTAGGTCAAGCTGGTCTCAAACTCCTGACCTCAGATTATCCACCAGCCTCAGTCTCCCAAAGTGCTGGGATTACAGGCGTGAGCCACTGTGCCTGGCAGAACATTCTTTTAAGAAATGCCATATCACTAATGTCCTTCATGGAACAGAACAGGAAGGTATGTAGAAAAACACAGACATCAATGACACTGAGTCCAAAAGAGATTCAGACATGTCAGACTGAACAGGAAGATGTTTTAAGATCACATTAATAAATTTAATTCACCTATAGTTTCTATTTTTATGTACATAGTAGAATAAAAATACAAAGTAAATAAATTAAAAAGAGTTATTTCTGTAATTAAAAAATAAACATTAGAAGTGAGTTTTGGCTGGGTATGGTGGCTCACGCCTGTAATCCCAGCACTTTGGGAAGCTGAGGTGGGAGGATCACTTCAGCCCAGGCGTTTGAGACCAACCTGGGCAACATGGTGAGACCCTATCTCTACAAAAAATAAAAACAATTAGCCTGAAGTGGTGGTGGACACCTGTAGTCTCAGCTACTTGGGAAGATCCCGTGAGCTGCAGTGAGCTATGATTGTGCCACTGCACTCCAGACTGCGTGACAGAGCTGAGACCCTGTCTCAAAAAAGAAAAGTAATTTTTTTAGAGAGTTGGCCATTATTAAGGCCAGGCATGGTGGCTCACACCTGAAATCCCTGCACTTTGGGAGGCCAAGGTGGGCGGATCACAAGGTCAGGAGTTCGAGACTGTCCTGGCTAACACGCTGTAACCCCATCTCCACTAAAAATACAAAAAATTAGCCGGGTGTGGTGACGGGTGCCTGTAATCCCAGCTACTTGGGAGGCTGAGGCAGGAGAATCGCTTGAACACGGGAGGCAGAAGTTGCAGTGAGCCGAGATTGCACCACTGCACTCCAGCCTGGGTGACAGAGCAAGACACCATCTCAAAAAAAAAAAAAGAGAGTTGACTCTTATTGTTATATATTTATTTTCCTCTTGGTGGAGGTTTAAGTTGCTTCTTGTTTTTTGTTTTTTTCTGTCTCTAGAATGTTGCAGGGAACATTATTATCCCTGTTTCTTTGTGTGCCTGTGTAAGAAAGATCCTCTGAGCCAGGGTATACCATCAGGAGTGAAACTGCTGGGCTGTAGGGAGTGCTCATCTTTTGCTTTCTGGGTGATGCCAAGTTGCTCTCCAGAGTGGTTGCACTGAATTTCTCCCACTGGAGGGTATGGGTGTGCCCATGACCCCGCTCTTACTGATTCTTGACATTGTTTTTGTACATTACTTTAGCTTAAACTTTATTTAATCTTTCTTCCCCCTTTCCCAGATGTCCCCATTTCTTTATATTCATCCCATCATGTATTTCCGTAAGCACCTTTTTATCCACTCTCTGCCTTTTCTCTTTTGAATGAAGCAGCATATAAATACATAAAAATTAGACAGAGTACCCCAGAATGAAGAACACAATCCACAGGGGCTGCTGGCTATACTTGGCCTGGACCTAAAGGCTTCCAGGCACTCAGCACCGTAAATGTAGCTGTTAGTAGAGGCTAACATTTGCTGCGTTTTTATTATATGATAAGTGCTCTATAAACCTTATCTTATTCAATCTCACAGCAACTCCATGAAATAGGACTGTTATTCCAGGAATTTTGATTCAAACAAGGCAGAATGATGCCAGAGTTTATACTTTTTTTTTTTTTTTTTTTTTTTTTTTTTTTTTTTTTTTGATGCCTGGTTTAACTATGCATCATCCCTTTCGGTTGACCCTGATTGACTTGATGTCTGACTTATCC